>CM076570.1:166225344-166441231 GCA_034641835.2 Pinus albicaulis
TTTTACTATTTACCTTGGTGGAAAGCAACAGTGGTCCTTTTGGAGCAGAAACTTCTGACGGTGATTGCGACAAATCCAGTCGACCATTCAGCTTCTCCTCTGTCACAGGTAAGAGGCGCTCTTTTGCTATTCATTTTCATTCATTTTTTAATAGCTTTCCCTTAGAAATCAGTTTTGTGTGGTCATTTTTAGAATTTTACGGCTGCGCTCATTGGCGCGGGTATCGGGCACGGACCCGCGCCAATGAGCTCTTTTTTGTAAAGGGATCGCACCACGTGGCGCGACTGTTGGCAAAACAGCCGCGCCAGCGGCTGAAACTTAAATTCCGCCCAAAAATTCGACATTTAGACCAAATTGCTTGAAATTTGAAGTTCATCAAAGATCTAACTAAGGGTTTTTGACCATGTGAATGCAAAAAATCACTCAAAATGGAAATCGAATGGAAGGAATGAGAGCACGGAGAAGAGGATGAACAGGCCATGCAAAGCCAAGCTTGCATGAATGCACTTAGAAACTATGGATTGAAAAAGTTCTTCCTCACGCCATGTTTACGAGCTCAGCCCAAGCTCCTCCAATATCTCATCAGTATCTGGGACGAATAGGAACAGGTGTTCAGGTTACGAGACTAGGTGTTGGAACTGGAGGTCACTGATGTTTATTTCATCACTGGATTGTCCCATGGAGGTCCAATCCCTGTACTGAATGGAAGTAGACCATCTGGGGAAAAGATGGAACAACTGATGGCACGGGTGTGCCCAGGGGCACAAACAGGATCAGGAAGCAAGAAAGTGGATATCCACACCATCCCTGATTTGGCACTGAGAGTGGTTCTCCATACCATCACGCGAGTTGCTGGGTCGCAGGATCTGCACGAGGCCACGAAGACCCAACTCCTGCTGGCCTCAGAATGCATGGGTCCCTTACTGTTCAACTGGGCAGAAGCAGTAACTATTAATATGAAAAGGCAGCTCACAAGGTGCAAACAGGGGAAACTGAAACAGTTCGGTTATGGTTCCATCTTGGTATCGTTCATTCTGGAACGCATACCAATCTTCCAGGGCCAAGGAGCCGCAGTGGCGAGTCTGATACCACGACAACCCACAGATAGTTGTTGGAACGCGTGATCTGCCCAAATTTGGAGGGTGACGACGGATGTCTTGGAGGCCGAGTTCTTCCCACAGGTGGTTACGGCGCGGTGATCGTCATGGAAGGCCGGCCATATTGGGAAGCCGGCTTTCTTGGGGACAGGATCTACCTGAGAAGGAGATGACTGGGACGAGGAGCTGGGTAAGACCTCATATTTTGATTTTATGTTTATATGTTTTTTTGTGTTAATACACATTCGTCTTAACACAATTATATATGCATGCAGATGTAGGACCTGAGAGACCGGCCGGGATGTCTCTAATCTCCCGGAGGACACAGCTCGCCCCTGAGATTCAAGGGGAAGGCACCGGAGGAGATGAACTGATCCAGAACCTCGAGGGGATTGCTCACGGGATCCCAAACTATGCCCGGCTAGCAGACGTACCGATGGCATACCAGTGCCATACGGTGGGAGTCCCAGGTCGGATCCACCAAATTCTGAGGCGCCTCGTGTGTGCAGTGACGTGCTATCATGAGCACCATGCGGACTAGTCCTTAGGATTTACACCACACCTATTTTTGAGAGACATAGTGTCTCAGGATGTACTAAGACGATTATGTATATTTTTTGAGTTTTATGTGACACACTCTATGTAAACATTTCGATATCTATATATATACATATTTACGGATGAGTCTTTCTTTACATGTGATGATGTTTTGCTATAAATTAGCAAATGTCTGTCTAATACCAAATTTGCCTCTACGCATGTTGTTAATGTATTCAAATGCCTGGGTATATGATGATATGTAATGTAGTCAAAATTTCTTTCCAGTAATCGAATACGCAGATACAGACGTAAGATGGACGGGTTTCTTACCGAATAGTGTCCGTTCAGTTGTAACACTACAAGTTGTGAATCTAGATACACGAGCAATTCATGGATACCAAGGTTTACTGCCTCGGTTAATAATTCTAACACAGCACTATATTCCGTGATGTTGTTCGTGGTACGTCCTAGACACACTCCTTGCAGGTTGATCAACTCACCAGTAGGATCATAGATTACCCAGGCTGCTGAAGACAGATTCCTGGTACTGCGGGAGGCACCATCAGCGAAACCAACAAATGGATGAATAGACATCTGCACAACCAGGAAGACCCGATCAGAAGAAAGATGTTTACAAAGCACACCACACTATACATGCACACAAATGAAAATCACACACCTATGTACACACACCACACCAAGAAATCACTTCAGGCATAGTACTTTTTGAGGTACAACCCATTTCTGGGCTGTGCCAGCGGAACTCCTTCGTAATCTATAAGCTCATAGGCCCCGTTTTTTAAAACACGTTTTACTATATAAGGCCCGTGCCACATGGGATGGAGCTTCCCGGCACCAAGCTTATCATGTGCCTGATCGTACAAGAGGACGAGGTCTCCTTCGATGAAAGAACGGGGAGAAGCAGATTGATCAAAATGAGTTTTGACCCTCTTATTTTGTACTTCGATGATAAAAGCAGCTAGACGACGGGTTTCATCCAACCATTCGAGATATAGAAGACGTTCTTCCTCAGGAGAAGTATCCGGTAAGAGCTCCACAGCTAATTTAAGCGAAAGAATTTCACATTCAACCGGCAGAGTAGCTTCGAGACCGTACACCAATTGGAATGGTGTGAACCCGGTTGCACTCTTAGCAGACGTTCGGTATGCCCAGAGAGCTGAGAAGAGTTGGAGATGCCAATTGGATTTATGAATCCCAACTGTTCGCTGAAGCATAGTGACCAAAACCTTGTTCACCGCCTCAACCTGACCATTCGCTTGAGGGTAGTATGGTGTTGAGCTGTCGTGACGCAAGCCCAACGTTGAAGTCAGCTCCGCCATCATGTAATCATGGAAATGAGTACCGTGATCAGTGACGATGGCTTGAGGAACCCCGAACCATGCAATAACGTGGTTGAATATAAATTGAGCATCCGTTTTCCCGTCAGCAGCTAGTGTAGGCATCGCCTCAGCCCACTTAGTGAAGTAGTCAACGGCGACAATGATATACGCATGCCCCCCGGCCGAGTGAGGGTTACACGTCATAAAATCCACACCCCATTTCGCAAAAGGGCCAACGGTAATAACGGGATGCAATGGCAACGGCGGTGCGCGCATCTTGCGCTGAAAAATCTGGCATGGATGACATTTACGGACTGCAGTGCTACAATCCTTGAATATGGAAGGCCAGAAATAACCTGCCCGCAGAATCTTCTGGGCAGTAGCATACCCAGACAGATGTCCGCCACAGGCGCCACTGTGACAGTCATTTAAGACTTTCTCAGCCTCTTCCAAGGTTAGGCATCGCCAGAGCACCGAATCTACTCCAATGCAATATAAGGTATCTCCTACTATACGGTAGGGTTGGGACTGGTGCCGAATCCAACGGCGGGAAGTTTTATCCAACTTAGACCGAAATGTGGCGGTCTGAAGATACACTATTATGTCACCGTACCAAGGATCACGAGTGCGAAGAAAAAGCATTTCGTCTAGTATGTGGTCTTCAGTGTGAGGGAACAGAGTACGTAGGGAGAGAACATATCAAATCCGCGAAGACCGGTGATTTAGTTGACTTAGCGATGGTGAACTCCAAGTCAAACTCCTGGAGATCCTGCGATCCATTTGGAGTACTTGCCCCCTAGTAGTGTCTAGAAAGAATATACGTCATAGGGTTGCGATCTGAAATGGAAACCAACGATATCGTGCGGTCAAAAGGATGTAATGGCGAAAGCGTTGTCTACGGGCGTGTCACGGTGCGCTGGGCCAACTTCTCGACATGTGCATAGCAGCGTTCACGGGTGAAGGTTCAGGCGAGGGTAATAAACAACATGTTCATCAGATTATTTGATTCCTGCACCAAGACCATGGCGATGGTGCTAAATGCGGCGGCTAGATATAAAGTGAAGTCGCGGTGGTAGTCCGGAGGACGAAGCAATGGAGCATTGACAAGCAACGTCTTTAGCTTCTCAAAGGATTCCTGAGAAATTTCATCCCAGTGAAAGGGAACGTTCTGCTTTAACAAACGAGTGAATCCTTTGGCCACGTCGGCATAATTCGGGATAAAGCGCCGAAGAAAATTCGCTTTCCCTTGCAGACTCTGTAAATGATACAGGGAGGAGGGTGATGGGAGATTTACGATGGCCTCAACCTTTAGAGGGTCAAGGCAAATTCCGTCTTTCGAGACTATGAATCCTAAAAGACGGCCAACGTCAATGCAGAAGACGCATTTATGAGGATTGAGCCTGATATTGTAGCGTCTGCAACGAAGAAAGATCTGGCGGAGATGCTCAGGATGGTCCTCTCACTTACCCGAATGGGCCGGCAAGTCGTCTAGATAAGGTTGAACGATATGGCGAATGTCATGAAAAGCGTAGGACATTGCACGCTGAAACATAGCCCCAGCGTTCTTTAAGCCGAACGGGAGTTTCTTGTATGCGAAAGTGCCCCACGGACAGATGAATGTGGTCTTATGTTGATCTTCAGGTGCAATATTGATTTGGTTATATCCTGAGAAACCGTCCATTAAGGAATAGATCTCACTCCCGGCACATTCGTCGATGATCTGGTCGATAAACGGAGTGGGATAATTATCCTTTGGACAGGTGCGATTGATGTCGCGATAATCCCCAGGACTCATTGTGCCTTGCTTTTTATCAACAGGGACGATATTGGACACCCATTCTGTAAGGGGGATAGGATAAATAAAACACGCGTTCAGAAGTTTTTCAACTTCTGCCTTGATGGCGGCGGCTTTCCGAGGATGCATGGGACGTAAGCGTTGGTGCACGGGTTTCGCACCTGGATAGGTTGGAATCTCGTGTACGACAATAATAGGATCGATTCCCAGCATTTCCTCGTAAGACCATGCGAAAACATCTCTGAATCTTTGTAAAGCTCAGTATAGACTTGAATCTCCTCGGGAGAACAAGTCACATCCACATGAATGTTCTCCACAATCCCCGGTTTAACGGAGATGTTGACTGGAACAGTTTGAGTAATGTTACTCAGATTACCCTCCGAAAAGACCTCGTGCATTAAGATCGATGTTTAAAGAGGAGGGGAAGGAACCTGAGTAGCATAACACTCCAGACAATCAGTCATTTCCCCCAAGCTGGGCATAAACGAGGAGCGATGATGTCCATCACCCCAGGGCAGATCCTCAAGAGACATAGTTTCAATGATAGCCTCATATGAAGGAAAATTCTCTCTGAGAGGATCAGGTGAATCAGCCTGACCAAGCCAGGGGGATTGCAAGTAGACGTCGAGAGCCATGCTTGTTTACATCTTTGAGTTGGTGGAGGGTCGATGCGGCATTGCAGCTGATTCTTATCCTCTACTGGCGTTAAAGGCATGGATTCTCCGAACTCATATACCTGCTCAGGTGTAAGAATAAGCCAGGGGTCATCAGTCCTGGACAACATGTTGACTTGAGCGGTATTCGGTGGCGGTGCGGGGAATATACCCATGAGAACCGGGTCTTTGAAAAGACCAGGTCCTATGCTGTCTAGGGGATTCGAAATTTGATCCACGTATGGCACGTTGTTCTCAAAGCTAGAGGTGAAAAATGACAACTGATCTACCGTGACAGTCTTGCCCTCGTGAGGGAACTTAATGAATTGAAAGACGGTGGACGGCACGCATAGCATGGCATGGGTCCAGCTGCGGCCAAGAAGTATATTGTAGTTGAGTTTAGCGTCAACCACTTCTACTTCCACATTGACAGTTTTCCCCTGTAATGTGATCGCAAGACTCTCGAGAACTCCCGAGGGTTTAGATTCCGAGAATCAAATGCCTCGGGAATTGGGAGATGACGGCAAAGTTGGAGAGCTGGCCTTCCCGGCAAGCGGAGGGACATAACGCCGAGGTAGATGCCCTCATCTCAGTGGCCTATGAATGTTAGACCATTAATCCAGACTTGAATGACCAAAGCGATTTGATGTGGAAGCGGAGTAAGATTCTCGGATCGAAGGTGAAGGCTCGAGTCGAGCGGGATCGAGCCACACGTTACGACAGTAAAGCCTTCCGTTGTGAAGGACAACTTTGAAGAACCTCAAGTGCAGACATGGCACATGGCGCCTGTGCCAGATCCTCAACGATACTGTAATGTTGAGCGGCACAAGCATTTGGATTGTAAGAGGATCTTCGAAGAACACCCTTGGGAGGTGGTAAAACCACTTCCCTTCCATAGAACTCCCGCAGCCAAACCTCCCAACTCAAGATAGGCAATGGTTTGTGAGTTTGTTGGAACTCAACTTCTGCCATCTTTATTTAAAAAACAGTCCCTAAATTGGGTGGCGCGACTACTTCTCTATGACAGAGCGCCAGTTGGCGCGACCTCTTTGCAGGATTTTCCCCATTGGTGCGAGTACTGAACTGCCTTCCCGCGCCAATGCCAAAAGGGATGTTTTTCATGATTTTTGCAGGGGGATGTCTCAAGGGAAAATGAGGCTCATGCTTAGAGGAATGCATTGATGATGTTTTCAAGGCATGACAATGTTCACAGGTCACAAAATGGGTCCTCCATTGTGCGGGACGGGGAATGGTAGGGACGGTGACGAATTACTGTGTAACAATGCCCTAATTGTTTCTACACCTTTTCAAAAATGGGGTTTAGATTTTATTGGAGATATTCATCCACCTTCAAGTGGACAACATCGTTGGATCCTTGTTGCAACTGATTACTTTACCAATGGATTGAAGCAATACCTACTAGGAATGCTACTCATAAAATTATAATTAAATTTCTGGAGGGAATTATAACCATATTTGGTTGTCCATAAAGATTAGTAGCAGATAATGTAGTTTCTTTTAAGGCCACGCCATTGGTGAATTTATGTGAATATTATGGTATTCATCTCACTCATTCAACATCATACTATCCACAAGGGAATGGTTTAGTTGAATCTTCAAACAAAAGCTTGGTAAGAATCATCACCAAACTATTGGAGCAAAATAAGAAATCCTGGGATTCAAAATTGAAGTTTTCTTTATGGGTTGATAGGGTGACTATTAAAAGGTCAATTAATACATCACCTTTTCAAATGGGTTATGGAACTGAGACTCTTTTTCCAGTTCAATTAGCTATTCCTATAGCTAAATTTCTGCAAGATCATGAAGTTGATCCAAATGACATAAACATAAGATTTTATCAAATCATAAAAGTACAACAATAGCGAGAACAAAAATATGATTCGATAAGGAAATATCAGCAAGCTGTGAAGCAAGTTTTTGATAAAGGAACTAAGAAAGAATATTTCCAGATTGGAGACATGGTATTGAAGTGGGATGCACAACATCAAGACCCAGGTAAGCATTCAAAGTTTTATGCTCTATGGCTTGGTCCTTTCAGAATCTCTAATATTCTACAAAACAATACTTTTGAGTTGCAACATATGGACGAGATAGAGTTATTTGTAGGCCCATTCAATGGGTGTTTTCTTAAGAAATTATTTTACTAAGGTTGTTGGTGGCCTAAGCCCATTGTAAATACTGGAGTGTTTCGTAATAAGACTCCATAGCCCAATGAAAAGGCACTGAAACTACAAATATTCTTAGAGCCTCGCATGGAGAGCTCTATCCCCTATGGAGCCAATGTTAGCACGGTTCTATGCTAAGTCACCAGTTCCTCTTTTATTTACTTTTTGTTTTTCATCATATCATTAGTCAAAAATTTTACTTTTTCAACAATAGTTTTGGTCACTAAAAAATCTTAATTTGGTATATTTCTCCTTCACTTCATTTCATCATCAGCAGTTTCAAGTTCATCATTTCATCATCATTATTTAGAGGTCTAGAGTCAGGTCATTCCATCTCATATAGGTCAAGTTTAGGTTCAAACTGCCCATGGGAAAATCTTCAGATTTCCATTAAAATAAATCAGTTAACCATCCATTTCATTCATAAAATTTTGGTGAAGGAAGCAAGCATGTTTATGCAGTCCAAATAAAAAATATCTTTTCCATTTCATATAGCTCAAGTCTCAGAAATCTCAACACTGTCTTACTGTGCATTCAAGTAAAAAAGGAAGGGAAATCATGACTGTCAAAGCTACAATGAATCAATCTGCCTTATCAGTTCAGTTGAAAGAAGAAAGTGTTGCTTACAAAATGTAATGGTGATGGGAATTACATTTTATGCCTTCATTCATTTCATTTATCCTCTTTTACCATTCATTTTTCCAAAACCCAAATTCCAGCGCTTCATTTTCTTTCGAAAAATCCTTTTAACCATAAATCCATATATATATATATATATATGTATGTATATTATGTACAGCCGCTCCGCTCATTCCACAACAAACCCTTTAAATATATATCATATATTACATATATGATATCATATGATATAATTTTCCACACTTAACCCCTTTACCTTTCATCGCAGTCGATGTTTCGCAAGTTTCAAACTTATAATATAATTGTCGAATCCTACAGAACCCCAGAAATGTGATTTGCACGATTGCTAGGACCCATCTTTTCCATTTGGTCTGCTTCATAAACATTAGAAATGCCTTAAAATCCTTGGTAATATGATTTGGGTGGCTTTGTTCATATGACCATTTCTTAACGAAATGTTTACTTATATATTTTTAAAAGCCTTTAATGGGACCCATCACCTTTTCGCATCGTTAATATATATATATATATATATATATATATATATATATATCTATCTATATCTATATATATATATATATATATATATATATATATATATCACAATTGGGAAATGGAGTCGAATCACAAATCGCATATCAGGAGTAAATAGGCGTTTGGAGGAGCGAATAAACCTTTGCTTTGCGATTTGTGATATCACAAATCGGGAAGTCAAACTTTTCGCATATCAGAGGTCAAAGGTCCATCGCAAATTGAGGATTTGGAAATATCGTAATCAGGGACCAGGAAGGTTATCACATATCGGGGCTCAGTGAATTGGGCATGTAACATGGATGTATGTCAACATTATTTTTGATATGCGAATTGGAAGGTGACGTGGCAAGGAAAGAAGATCCCACACAATATCGCAATCGGGGAAATGAGGAAGCGAAAGTGAATTCAGTGAGTGAAGTTTGTGAATTAACGATGCAAAAAGGTGATGGGTCCCATTAAAGGCTTTTAAAAATATATGAGTAAACATTTCGTTAGGAAATGGTCATATGAACAAATCCACCCAAATATATTTACCAAGGATTTTAAAGCATTTCTAATGTTTATGAAGCAGACCAACTGGAAAAGATTGGTCCCAGCAATCTCGCAAATCGCATTTCGGGGGTTCTGTAGTATTCAGCAATTATACTATAAGTGAATTTTGAAACTTGCGAAATGACGACTGCGATGAAAGGTAAAGGGGTTAAGTGCAGAAAATTATATCATATGATATCATATATGTAATATATGATATATATTTAAGGGGCTTTCTGTGGAATGAGTGGAGCTACTATACATAATATATATATGGATTTCGAATGGTTAAAAGGATTTTTCGAAAGAAAATGAAGCTCTAGAATTTAGGTTTTGGAAAAATGAATGGTAAAAGAGGATAAGTGAAATGAATGAAGGCATAAAATGAATTTCCCATCACCATTACATTTTTTCAGCAGCACTTTCTTCTTTCAACTGAACAGATAAGGTAGATTGATTCATTTTAGCTTTGACAGTCATGATTTCCCTTCCTTTTTTACTTGAAAGCATAGTAAGACAGTGTTGAGATTTCTGAGACTTGAGCTATATGAAATAGCAAAGGTGTTTTTTATTTGGACTGCAGAAACATGCTTGCTTCCTTCACCAAAATTTTATGAATGAAATGGATGGTTAACTGATTTATTTTAATGGAAATCTGAAGATTTTCCCATGGGCAGTTTGAACCTAACTTGACCTATATGAGATGGAATGACCTGACTCTAGACCTCTAAATGATGATGATGAAATGATGAACTTGAACTGTTGATGATGAAATGAAGTGAAGGAGAAATATACCAAATTAAGATTTTTTAGTGACCAAAACTGTTGTTGAAAACTAGTTGAAAAAGTAAAAATTTTGACTAATGATTTGATGAAAAACAAAAAATAAATAAAAGAGGAACTGGTGACTTAGCATAGAACTGTGCTAACATTGGCTCCACGGGGGATAGAGCTCTCCCTACAAGGCTCTAAGAATCTTTGTAGTTTCAGTGCCTTTTCATTGGGCTATGGAGTCTTATTATGAAAACACCGGTATTTTCAATGGGATTAGGCTACCAACAACCTTAGTAAAAGAGTTTCTTAAGAAAACACCCATTGAATGGGCCTCCAAATAACTCTGTCTCATCCATATGTTGCAACTCAAAAGTATTGTTTTGTAGAATATTAGAGATTCTGAAAGGACCAAGCCATAGAGCATAAAACTTTGAATGCTTACGTGGGTCTTGATGTTGTGCATCCCACTTCAATACCAAGTCTCCAATCTGGAAATATTCTTTCTTAGTTCCTTTATCAAAAACTTGCTTCACAGCTTGCTGATATTTTCTTATCAAATCATATTTGTGTTCTCGCTATTGTTGTACTTCTATGATTTGATAAACTCTTATGTTTATGTCATTTGGCTAAACTTCATGATCTTGAAAAAATTTAGCTACAAGAATGGCTAATTTAACTGGAAAAACAGCCTCAGTTCCATAAACCATTTGAAAAGGTGATGTATTAATTGACTTTTTAATAGTCACCCTATCAACCCATAAAGAAAACTTCAATTTTGAATCCCAGGATTTCTTATTTTTCTCCAATAGTTTGGTGATGATTCTTACCAAGATTTTTTTTGAATTTAGCTAAACCATTCCCTTATGGATAGTATGATGTTGAATGAGTGAGATGAATACCATAATCTTCACATAAATTCACCAATGGTGTGGCCTTAAAAGTAGCTGCATTATCTACTACTAACCTTTATGGACAACCAAATATGGTTATAATTCCCTCCAAAAATTTAATTTTAATTTTATGAGTAGCAATCCTAGTAGGTATTTCTTCAATCCATTTGGTAAAGTAATCAATTGCAACAAGGATCCAACAATGTTGTCCACTTGAAGGTGGATGAATATCTCCAATAAAACCTAAACCCCATTATTGAAAAGGTGTAGAAACAATTATGGGCATGAGTGGAAAAGATTTCAAATGTTTTTTTACAGTGAATTTCTAACATTTTTCACATGCTCTTACTTCAGCACATACATTAGAAAATAAACTAGGCCAAAAATTGCCATCTCTTAATATTTTGCATGCAATAGTTCTCTAATAATGATGACCTCCACACACACTACTATGCATATCAAAAATAACTTTTTTGGACTCATCTAGGTCAAGGCATCTTAACGAAACTCATGTAGGATCTCTCCAATATAAATGATTATCTTTAATGTAGAATTTAATAATATTCAGCTTCTTTAATGTCCCAAATGGGAAAATTTCTACAATGCCAGGAATATCTTGAGATATTCTTATTTTCAACCTCCGAAAGTATTAACAATCAACACTGAACTATTTCAAAGATTGACTGCAGGGGCATTTACTAGATATTTCACCTTCACAAGGAAGGATGAGATATAGAGGCTACCTGACCCTCTAGCAAACCCTTCTAATAGAAATTTCAAGAGCTAATAATTCCCTTCAAGGAATTTCTGCAACAGCTGCCCATGGGGACGTTGTATAAGGAAGCCCATGTGAAAATAAGGAAATCCAGTGCTGGGAAGCCTTAGAATATATCTGATACAAACTCCCTGCAGAATATAAGCTCAAAGAAATAACCCTAAGCAGGTTATCCAGATCTCCCACCAACAAGTATACTGAAATAATGCTCAATGAGAAAACCTTCAGCAGTATTAAACCTCCAATATGAACAGCAGTGAAAAATACATCATATAATGACAAAATAGTACAAATCTGATACAAAATTTATAGCAACAAATATTATACAAGGCCCTTGAGGAAAAGACCTCTCAAGGTGAGTGCAAATCAGCCTCCAAGGAAAATGTACATAGGCAAGAGAATACATTGCTACATAAAACCCAGCTACTCTATAACTGTGTAGTCTCTAAGGGAAAATGACTACAGATTGAAATATACAAGATGATATGACAATATGAGTTCAAATAAATATAGGGGAGAAGATATCAACCCTAAAAAATAGTATTGCCTCAATCCTCCAAGGGATTGGCTAAAATACATAAAATGGGAAAATGCTAGAGTTGCAGTGTAGCTGCTGCATCTCAAATATAATACAACATAGGAGAAGGGAAATAGATGCTGCAATGACAATGAAACCTCCTCCAATTATCTCCAAAGTGAAGGAGTTGATCTCCTTCCTGAAGATTGCACTCACTAGTGCACAAAATGAGCTCCACTTGCAAACCCTCTCTGAGAATAACATTGTAAGAAGAAGGGACTGCACTGGGCATGAGAGAAATACATATGGCCTGATGCCAAATCTACAACAGAAGCTCTAGGATCTCCTTTTTTGATCTCCAAGAGAGAGAGATGGCCTCTCCTCTATAGAACAACTCCGGAAGTGAGATGATGGAAGTCCCTCACTGCAACACCAGCAACTTCAGCGTTCTCTTGCTACAAGAATAACGCAGTAGCTGCAAATGAATGCTTTGGCCTCAAGCCAAGATGTGAGGAAGATTAAGAACAATCTCTCCATGGCCTCCCATGGAAGAGAAGGGCATTCCTAAACACGAATCCCACTTGTGCTAAGCAGCACCAAGTTGAAGAGAGCTTCAACTTCGAATTCTATTTCCAAAACTGATCTCCACAATGCTCTCCTTCATCTTTTATGAAATGTGTGCATGGACCCCACTCACATTAGGTTTTCTCTCATTTGAATTTCCCTCCACTCCAACTACGCAATCTTCTTGTGCAAGCTTCCCCTCTTAGGTTACATTGTTGACTTGCTCAACCATGGTCTAGCTTACTTGCTTTTGGCCCTTTTCACACTTGGGGCTGCTATCTTAAGCCACTTAAGTGACTTTTTGCACCTTAGGAGTGTTTATTATATTGCTACATGGGTTCCCTCACCCATTTTATTCCTTTTATTAAAATAAAAGCAAGATTAATGTCCCAAATACTTTATTGCAAAATTTGGGACATTACAATCCTCCCCTCCCAAAACTTGCTTGTCCTCAAGAAAGAGCAAGGATGAACTGAAAAAAGTCCTCCACTCAAGGCATGGAGTCTGAAATATCCTCCTGTAGATCCTCCATCCTCAAGCAATCAAGCAAAAATGAGTCACCCTCCAACTAGGCAACTCCTGAAAGTACTCCTCCACCTTGTGCTCATGAGAAATAGGTGGACTGAATTTCTGAACTTGGTAAGATTCATAGCCTACCCCACGATGTCCTCTTCTCCACTTTTGATGAATGTGGAGTGAAAGTTGAACTTGGGCTGCAATAGTGTTGCCTTCAAGAGGCAAGATGAAGTCTAGATCCCCAAAGATCTCTCCTCCAACGCTGCAAATCAATCTGGCCCAATTCATCTCATATGTGATGAGTTGGAAGTCATCCACATATGGCATCCAAAAAATCATATGGTTCACCTCATGGAAAAACACATGGCTGAACATGATGACCATATCATCTTCCATACTCCCATTGGAGCATGTGCTGCAAAAAGAATGGAGGTCTTCTTCCCCAAAGGGCACATCCACCCAATGAGTCTCTCCCTCCACATGATACATATGGGGCTACTGTTGATATATGTCTGAAATGAAATTGTCTTCATGAGAGACCCAAGCCACCCCATCAATATTTCAAACCATGAAATGCCTCCTCCAAAATTTTGAACTCTCCAAATAACTCTTCCCACATGAAGGAAAGAGATGAAGCTTGGCAATCATGGGCTGCCCATTGCTTCTCCTGAAACATACAACATGAAAAGTAGGGAGAATAATATTGCCAATGGGAATCATAAACTCATATCCCACTCTTCAAACAAGCTCCCCATGATCCAATAAAAATCTACAATGCATGGAAGTAAAATCAATAGAAGCAAGTTGTCTCATGACAACCGGAAAGTGGATCATTGTTCCACCAAGGGAACCTACGTAGTGCACTCCTGGCCTACATCAAAATGAAAAATAACAAGTGCTTTATAGCCACTTTTTTTCTGCCGCATTCATCCTGCAAGATGTGATCATCAAAACAAAATTTGGTGCCAAAAGTGCACACCAAAACTATGTGGCTTTCCCCCACAAACCACCCATAAGATGGCCATCTTCCTTGTTGAAATAGACCATAAGTATAGTTGAATATAATGTACAATAAGGAAGTGTCCTCCTTGATATAACATGCTGATCATAAGAATAAGAGAGCATAAGACAAATGGTTACCTCCCTCATCATGTACTTTGGCCTTTAAGCTGAAATGGCTCCAATGGAAAGTCCCCCTTACTGCAACATAGTAGGGGAGTGGTTGTGCCAACCATCTCATCATCTCTTGGGCTATGCATCTAGCCAAATGCTGATATACATCCATTAGAAATCCCTCCCAAGTGGACTCCTCCATCAATGAATAATATGCATGAAAATGCATGAAAGAAGAACCCATAAACATTACATGTAGATCCCCTTTCTTGTGTTTGTGCAACCAAGCCAAGAAAGTCAAAATGTAGTGAGGAATTATTCCCTCCATTACTCCTTAATACACATCATCTACATGCCTCCAAATTATATCACTTGTGAAGTGGCTTTGAGAACACTCCAACAAGTAGTCCAAGCTCTCAAGTGACAGTGTTGCTGGCCTTTAGAGTAGGGCCACTGTCAACTCAAAGCTCCCCTCTTTGACATGAATCTTGCCAAAGACTCCTCCCATCATGATGCTGAAAATTTAGAGCTCCTCCCATGAAGAAGGTTTTTCTTGGCATCCAAGATCAAAGAGAAATCCTCTTGCACTATGCTAGTGCCTCCTCTTGCTCCCGCAACATGCAAACAAAATCTTAGCAACAAGAATTTTTTTTGCTCCCTCGACTGTTTTTTCAAGCTTCTAAACGAGGTCATCGTGGAATTTTTGCTATAACGTTTTCTACGAGGTTTCAATCTGGAAATTCATATGGTGTGAAGGCGGAAATCCACAAGGAAATTCATCAAAAAATTTCGGATCTTGGTTTGCAATATTTTTGGAGATATGATCGGTGGAAGGTAGTGCTTTTCGGGCTCCAGAGATTTCATCTCAAAGAGGTGAGCGTGGGAAAAGTTCCATAACTCTCTCTCTGGAGATTGGATTGGAGTGCCGTCAAAAGTGGTCGCAAGTAAACGGCCTGTAGTTTCTTGGATATCAATTTCAGAGACAAAAAACAAAACAGTGACACGTGGAAAGTCGTACAATTTTGCTCTACTGAACCAGTCCAAAATTAGGTCATTGTGGGAGATTGGACACAACTTTGTCTTGGGGAGTCTAAATTAGATCAGACCTATGGCATTTGAAAGAAGCTTCAGAGGGCTACCACAGGGATGAATTTCAGATATTGAAGATTTTCAATTACATAGATAATTCAATTTCGATATCGAGCTCCTAAAAGAATGTAAAAGGTGTGTAATTTTTTTTTCCGAATTGCATAAGTCTTGTTTGAAGAATCAAGTTGAATTGATTCCAAGGGAATATTGTAGAATAGGTATCAATATTGGATTCTAAAATGGTGCCTAAAAAGAATTCAACACCCATTAAGCCTTCAGAAGGCTCTACCATGATGCATGAAGTGGAAGAATTGCAGTATGAGATATCAAAATTAAGGTACCAAGTGCAACAAATTTCGATCTTACGAAGAGCAACTGAAGCTGACATAGATGGTTTAAAAGAAGAGATGAAGGCTAAGTTGGATGGTTTGAAGGATAAAATAATCGCTGATATGGATGATAAATTAGTGGAATATGACATCGAGCATCAACAACAAGTTCTCCAACTCTCAAAGGATAACCTAACTTTGGTGCAGAATCTAATGAAACAACAGGAATATCAACATCACATCGAAAGAAGTTCTAAAGCGGTCACAAAAACAGGGCTTCCGACAATTACGACAATTTTCGAGTATCTCAGCAAGTGGAAGAACTTTCCTGTAGAATATTCCACATAGGAGGATGAGAATTTTATACAGAAGCATCAAGAAATAATCAAGCGTTGAGGACAACACTTGTTTGAAGGAGAGGGGCATGTTCAGTCCCTATATTAATAGTGTAGTCCCTTATTATGTTAGTGTAGCCCCACTTATTATTATTTTTGTACTCTTGTAAGCCCCATATTGTTATTATTGTGCCCTTAAATTATTATTGTTAGGTCGGCTAGGATTACATTGTGGCCCACTAGGATTACATTATGGCCCCATGGACTCCTATATATAGAAATGAGGTTTTGTAAATTGTATCATCCAAGAATTGTTCATTTATGTAATGTATTGGAGGTTGCCCCCCTCGAAGTGGCTCATTTCTAAGGCGTTTATATCTCTTTTCTTCTCTTTGGAGGTACAGTTTACACAACACACTTCCACCATACCCAATCTGAAATGGAAACATAATGAGTGGTAAGAGTAATTTCACCCCATCATGATGCATCCATACTCTCCCCTTTTTCCACCAAGTGCAATAAGTGTGAAATGATCCTGGGACCTATGGGTTATGGATCCTCCACATTTCCGCTGGGCACACATCATCCATTAGGTTCTTCTCTTTGGTGTAAGTGTCCTACCTCTTGGTACCTCTTTCACAAGAGTTACCATTGTCCCAAAACAAATTAATCATCTTGCATTTCATGGGACATTGAAATGCAATCTCCTTATGACAAAATTTCAAAACCCCACCCTCACAAGTGATGCATGGCTCATCAATAGTGCATGAGGATGATGAGGGTTTCTTTCCTCAAAATGGCATAGCATAGTAAAAGTCCCTCCTTAAGACAATCAGCATGCAATAGTGTAAAACCCTCCATAATATATGCAAACTCATGCATACCTTGGAGAGATCTGGAAGAATCTTGTGTAGCTCCAAGAGTCTCTTCCTCAAGTGTGTTGGTTGTCTCAATAACTGAAGGTGGAGACTACTCCTCCATGAATATAACAACGCTGGCATGTGCCTCTGGTGGTGAGGGCTCCTCCCTCCTTTGGCCAAATATTCTGCTCAAGATCTAAGAGAAATCAACAAGAGTAGAAACCCTTGTATTACTCCCATGGTTGAACCACCAAGTTCTTTCCTCTTTCTGCTGAACAAGTGTGAAAAAGATAGAGCCTCTTGGGAGACTCTAGGGTTTGTTGCATATTCAGCAGATACTCACTTAGAATTTTGAATTCCAAGTGTTCTCCATGCTTCTGCTCTGCTCCTCTATGAGAATAAGAAGTGCATGGTCCTTCCTCTTCTCCTTATTCTATCTCCTCAACCTCCTTGGAGAGGTTCTTGCTGGACCCAAAACTAATGAGATTGTTCTCATCTTCTGCATCATCTTGACCTCTTCTTCTCCTAAATCTACCCCAAGGAGAAGATGTAAATCTACCCCAAGTAAGAGTGCTCTTCTCCTAAATTCTTGGGTATAGTCTTGCACATTCTGTCCTTTAAGTTGTCTAAAGTTTTGCCAATTCATCATTGCCTTCTGAAGATAAGCAAAAGGATAAAATTGTTTCTTGATAACAAAAATAAACTCAATCCATGTTAGAGTTATCTTACCATGCTTCTTGATTTCCTTTGTGGTCTTGGCTTCCCACCAAACCAAAGCTGCTCCATCCATCCTTAATGAGGCTAATTGTACTTTTGTGTCATCATCATGCAGATTCTGAATCCTTAGATAGACTTCCAGTTGTCTAATCCAGTTATCTAATTTCTTTGCATTAACATCACCATTAAACATTGGCAACTCAAATTTGACATCAAGCTTTAACAAAGGATTTTTAACAGTTGTTTTTTACTTATGTGACTGATTTACTGAAGTTGAAGAGGATGATGTTGAGGAAGAGGATGTCGATGGAGATGAAGGATCACCATTTCCTCCATTCCCTTTCTTAGACTTATCCTTGTCCTTCTTTCCTCCTGAAGAATCTCCTTCTTCTCTTTGGTTTCTAGACCCTTCTCCAACAATCCTATCATTTCTTTCCTGATAGAGGATCCTAACCATTTCAGTCATATCCAAGAAAGTTTTTCTAAAGATTATTTCTTCTTCCTTGGGATCCATTTCCTCATGTACTTCTTCTTCTCTTGAAGACATGTTTGTGGCTGATTCTAAGGCTAATGAGGATGAAATGGAAGGTGGAGATAATGGCACTCTGGCCCTCCTTGGTTGTGGATTATTTTGTGCACTAACCAATTGTCCTTCCCCTCTTTTCAGTTTCAGCCTATTAAGCATCAAATTTGCAAAACAGGAAAATATATCTTGCAGAAAAGCAACACTCAAAAACTGAGTTCAACATAAGCTTTGATACCAATCTGATCTGAAATGTGTGAACTAATTATTTCTTATAAAGAGATAGACTATAGGGGCTTTTACTGATTATTTCACCTTTCAAAGAAAGGATGAAACCAGAAGCTATCTAGCCCTCTTACGGACTCTTCCTAAAGAAATAATAAGTAAACACTAAAGTGATCTGGTAATGAAAGTATTTGTTTTCTGATTCAAAGTATTCATTAACCAATAATATGAGTGTGCAAGCATGTTAAGGTGTTTTGCAATGGAAAAAATGTGTTTTGGAATAGAACAATTATGTTTTGATAAGTGTATAAGTCTTTTTGGGTTAAGAGGACTTCTTTCAATTTACTGTTTAAGGTATTAAACTCTGAAAATAAGCAGCAAGAATTCACAACATATAAACAAGCATCTGATAAGGCAGTTCACCCCTCTCTTGGGCTACATCTACCGGGTCCAAAAGAACGAACGGAACTGAAAACCGATGTTGTATGAGAAATAATTAGTTCACACATTTCAGATTAGATTGGTATCAGAGCTTAGGTTGAGCTCAAAATTTTGTGAATTTTGTGCAAAGAAATATTGTGTTGTTTTGCAAATTTGATGCTTACTAGGCTGAAATTGAAAAGAGGGGAAGGAAAATTGGTTAGAGCACAAGATAATCCTCAACCAAGAAGGGCTAGGGTGCCATTATCTCCACCTTCCATTTCATCCTCATTAGCCTTAGAATCAGCCACAAACATGTCTTCAAGAGAAGAAGAAGTACATGAGGAAATGGATCCCAAGGAAGAAGAAAGGGTTTTTCGAAAAACTTTCTTGGATATGACTGAAATGGTTAGGATCCTCTATCAAGAAAGAAATGATAGGATTGCTGGAGAAGGGTCTAGAAACCAAAGAGAAGAAGGAGATTCTTCAGGAGGAAAGAAAGACAATGAAAATTCAAAGAAATGGAATGGAGGAAATGGTGATCCTTCATCTCCATCGTCATCCTCTTCCTCCACTTCATCCTCTTCTACTTCTATAAATCAGTCACATAAAACAAAAATAACTATTAGAAATCCTTTGTTAAAGCTTGATGTCAAATTTGAGTTGCCAATGTTTAATGGTGATGTTAATGCAGAGAAATTAGATAACTGGATTAGACAACTGGAAGTCTATCTAAGGATTCAAAATCTGCATGATGATGACACCAAAATACAATTAGCCTCATTAAGGATGGATGGAGCAGCTTTGGTTTGGTGGGAAGCCAAAAACAGGGAGGAAATCAAGAATCATGGTGAGATAACTCGAACATGGACTGAGTTTATTACTGCTATCAAGAAAAAAATTTATCCTCTTGCTTATCTTCAGAAGGCAATCATGAATTGGAAAAATTTTAGACAACTTAAGGGATAGAATGTGCAAGACTATACCCAAGAATTTAGGAGAAGAGCACTCTTACTTGGGGTAGATTTACAAAGCCAAGACACTTTGTTAAAGTACATAGGTGGTTTGCACAGTTACCTTCAACACACTATTCTTATGTTTAATCCTACCAGCTTAGATGAAGTCTGTGTATAGGCTACACATTTAGAACCTAGAGGAAAGAATACTTTTGATGCCTTGAATGAGGATAGTGATTTTAAAAACAAAGGAAGAAAAAGGGTTGAAAATTCAAGAAAGGAAAAAGGAAAGTTATTTTGCAAGAACTGTTCAAAGACAAGTCATGATGAAGACCATTGTTGGAAGCTTCATCCTGAGCTAAAACCAGAAAAATACAAAAAAAAAAAAACAAGACCAAAGAAAAAGGGAAAACTGTAGCAACAATTGAGCAAGACTTAGGGTCAGACTCAGGTGATGAGACAAAAAGTATCACCATGATCTTAAAGAACATTAAAGGGGAAGAAGTGGTGCAAGACACAATTCCCAGTTCTAGCTCATTAAATTATCACAAAGATACTCAAGAAGAAAAGAGGAGGATAGAGCTTTTCCATGTGAGGGTAATTTCAAAACATACCAAAATTGACACATTGTTTGATAGTGGGTCACAAGCGAATCTCATATCAGAAGATTTGGTCAAAAAATTAAAACTTCAGACCATTCCACATCCAAAGCCTTATCCACTTGGGTGGATATGCAAGGATGCAAATTTACAAGTCTCAAGAAAGTGCATATTGCGTTTTGCAATAACTGCACACTTTATTGACACAGTTGAACTTGATGTGGTGCCGCTTGATATCTCAGGAATTGTTTTGGGAAGTCCTTACTTATTTGACAGAAAGGCCATCTTCCATCGCCATGAAAACAAGTATCACTTGTTCAAGGATGGGAAAGAGTATATTGTGAGAGCACACAAGAAGAAGCTGGAATCTTCTTTACTCCATGTAGGTCAATTGAAAAGGTTGGTTAATGCAAGTCAAAGTCTAACTTTGTTGATGTTGAAACGACAAGATTTTGTGCATTTACCTTTTCATAATGTTGCTAATGATATGTCTCAGTTTGATAACAATTTGTCTTTGAAAGAAGATGACATTATGTTGCACAAGTTACCTTTGGGGTCAGCCAATGCAGTGAATGAAGTGTCAAAGCAAAGCAGTGCAAGCAAGAAGGACACACAATTCAGCATGGGACAAAGTTGGTTTCAGAATGGTAGAATTCGCCATATGAACAGTTTGAAAGGTGAAAGTTATTTTAAGTCTTCTTGGAAGTTTGATCAATGTAGAAACAATTTGTTTTCCGCAAATTACAGTTGTTGTTTTGCAAATTTTAATAATTTGCATCATGACTCAGCCAGTTTTAGCAATGGTCGATCAGTTAATTCCAGAGACAATTTATCATTTTCTGAAAAGCTCCATTTGATTAAATTGGGTAGATTTCAATTATTGAAGGGTGGAAGAGTGGAGAATCAGTCTCCACATCATCAGTTTCACTAATCAGAGAGATTTTGTGGGTCCAAAAGCTTCCCATTTGGGAGGTGTGATCAGGTGATCATGTCCTATTTGGAAAAATGCTCAAAAAATTATTTTCTCAGAATTGGTTCAAACCAGAATGACAGAAAAGAGCTCATCAAAACGATCCTGTAGCCATGAACGGCACTCAAATCCATTACCGTATGGAGAAGATATTGCAATTTGAAATCGCCCAATAACTTTCAATTTTGAAAGGAAATTTTTTTTTAATATTATGGTTTGGGGTAATTTTGTTTTTTATTAAGGTTTAATAAATTATTAAATTATATATTTTTTTATATTTTATATGATTTAAATTAATCATATATTATATTAATTAATATATGTTTTAATTAATTTTAAATTAATTAAACCTTATTAAAAACTAAATATTAAACCATACTATATATTAAACAAAATTCGAAATATGAATTATGGGTTAAAACCCACCGTTCAAAGGTTTCAAATGTTATACGTGGTCAAAGGTTGTAATACGTGGCCTTGTATTGTGTTGTGAAGCGGAGTTTGTGGAGGAGCTTCGGGCTAGCCCCCTCCCTTATCCACATGACCCCTCCTGGTGTTCGTGACCCAAGCCTACAATATTGGCAGGAAGGTTAACTGCCAGTGGGTGCATCGTTTAAAACAGCATGTTCACATGAACACGGAACAGTTACAACCAACATTTAATGCGACGGTTGTGTTAACCGTCCACACCCCACATTTTATGTCGATATGTGGCCACGCGCAGATTAACATTAAATGTTAACCACCCAACTAGCGGGAAAATTGGCGGAGCGCGCCAATTTAGGCAGATTCTCCACATTTAACTGGATTTAACTACAGTTGGCCCACATTTAGTGGGATTTTTGCCTAACATTGGGCAAAAACTTCAGTTGGACATAACTTTGGCTAGGAGAGTCCTTTTGGAACGAATTTTTTTTTGTTTTGGGGGTATTGGAGCATTCTGAAGCTACTGGAATAGGTTATAGAGCCATCAGGGCATTCTATCAGAGGTTTTATCAGCGAGTTAGCTAGAGGAACCACTAGGGCTTTGGGAATGGACAGTTGTATTGGGCTATGTTCATCTGTTTGAGGTGAATTTGCAGTCAATTTTTACTGTTTCCAACACTCTGATTCTGTTTAAGCAGCTATTTCAGCCTATTAAGGCCTTCTTCATGATTTATAAATATTTTTGAGCATTATAAGAGAAGGGAAAAACCTATTTGGGGGCTTTTGGACCCGGCAGATGTAGCCCAAGAGAGGGTGAACTTCCTTATCAGATGCTTGTTTATATGTTGTGAGTTCTTGCTGCTTATTTTCAGATTTTAATACCTTAAACAGTAAATTTAAATAATTCTCCTTAACTCAAAAAGACTTATACACTTATCAAAACATATTTGTTCCATTCCAAAACACATTTGTTCCATTTCAAAACACTTATAAAAGCTTGCACACATATATTAAAGGTTAATGAATACTTTTAACCAACAGCAAATACTTTCATAACCATATCATTGAGTGTTTATTGTTTATTTCTTTAGGCAGAGTCTGTTTGTGGGTCAGATAGCCTCTAGTTTCATCCTTTTCTTTAAAAGGTGAAATAACCAGTAAAAGCCCCAATAGTCAATCTTTGTATGAGAAATAATTAGTTCTCACATTTTCAGATCATTCGAACTTCATGGGCTGAGCCAAGTTCGAAGCTTTTATACCACTGTAATGTCCCAAATGGGAAAATTTCTGCAATGCTGGGAATATCTTGAGATATTTCTATTTTCCACCTCCGAAAGTATTAACAATCAACAGTGAACTATTTCAGAGATTGAATGTAGGGGAATTTACTGGATATTTCACCTTCACAACGAAGGATGAGATTCAGAGGCTACCTGGCCCTCTATCAGACTCTTCCAATAGAACATGTCAAGAGCTAATAATTCCCTTCAATGAATTTCTGCAACAGTTGCCCATGGGGACGCTGTATAAGGAAGCCCATGTGAAAATATGGAAATCCAATGCTGGTATGCCTTAGAATATATCTGATACAAACTCCCTGCAAAATATAAGCTCAAAGAAATAACCCTAAGTAGGTGATCCAAATCTCCCACCAACAAGTATACTGAAATAATGCTCAATGAGAAACCCTTCAGAAGTATTAAACCTCCAATATGAACAGTAGTGAAAAATACATCATATAATGACAGAAGAGTAAAAATATGATACAAAATGTATAGCAGCAAATATTTTACAAGATCCTTGAGGAAAAGACCTCTCAAGGTGAGTGAAAATCAGCCTCCAAGGAAAATATACATAGGCCAGAGAATACATCGCTGCATAAAACCCAGCTACTCTATAACTGCGTAGTCTCTAAGGGAAAATGATTGTAGACTAAAATATACAAGATGATATGACAATATGAGCTCAAATAAAGATAGGGGAGAAGATCTCAACCCTAGAAAACATTATTGCCTCAATCCTCCAAGGGATTGGCTAAAATACATAAAATGGGAAAATGTCGGAGTTGCAGTGTAGTTGTTGCAACTCAAATATAATACAACATAGGAGAAGGGAAATAGATGCTGCAATGACAATGAAACCTCCTCCAATTATCTCCAAAGTGAAGGAGTTGATCTCCTTCCTGAATATTGCACTCACTAGTGCACAAAATGAGCTCCACCTGCAAACCCTCTCTGAGAATAATGTTGTAAGAAGAAGGGACTGTGCTGGGCATGAGAGAAATACATATGGCCTGATGCAAAATCTGTAATAGAAGCTTTGATATCTCCTTTGCTGATCTCCTAGAGAGAGAGATGGCCTCTCCTCTACAGAACAACTCTGGAAGTGAGATGATGGAAGTCCCTCACTGCAACTCTAGCGTTCTCTTGCTGTAAGAATAATGTAGTAGTTGCAAATGACTGCTTTGGCCTCAAGCCAAGATGTGAGGAATATGAAGAACAATCTCTCCATGGCCTCCCATGGAAGAGAAGGGCATTCCTAAACACAAATCCCACTTGTGCTAAGCAGCACCAAGTTGAAGAGAGTTTCAACTTCGAATTCTATTTCCAAAACTGATCTCCACAATGCTCTCCTTCATCTTTTATGAAATGTGTGCATGGAACACACTGACATTAGGGTTTCTCTCATTTGAATTTCCCTCCACTCCAACTACGCAATCTTCTTGTTTAAGCTTCCCCTCTTAGGGTACGTTGTTGACTTGGTCAAACATGGTCTAGCTTACTTGCTTTTGGCCCTTTCACACTTGGGGCTATTATCTTAAGCCACTTAAGTGACTTTTTGCACCTTAGGAGTGTTTATTAGATTGCTACATGGGTTCCCTCACCCATTTTATTCCTTTTATTAAAATAAAAGCAAGATTAATGTCCCAAATACTTTATTGCAAAATTTGGGACATTATAGCTTCAAAGATCTTACTCTGCTTTTGTCAAAATTCGGAGGAGGTTTGAGATGCTGTAGAAAATAAATTATATCTTTGTACTAGCTGCACTCATAAAGTTTTTGAACGAAATTTCATGCTATTTCATTCTATAGGTTCTCAAATCGTCCTTCCCTTAAAAGTTGTCATCCATGAAATTCAAGCCCAAAACTCTATAATTTTCTTCAGATAGTAGTTTGGCCAATCCTTGACCTTTGATTAGTTTAGTAGGCTTTATCTCTAAATCAAATTCAAGAACTTTAGTCACCCCCTTACTTATTTTTCCATCAATATTAGTTTGAACTAATATATCTCTAACAAAAGATGAAGGTACATAGGCAATAACTTGAGCATGCAAAATATAAACTCTAAAAGCCTTTAGAGCTTTCACTAATGCATGAACATGCTTTTCCAACATTTCATACTTCAATTCTACATCTCTAAGAGCTCTCCTGAAAAATGCTATTGGGGCTTCTTTCTTTTCTAAATATTTTTGCAATAGAACAATGGCAATAGTATATTGAAAAGAAAATGAGAAAATCAAGAAAGGCTTTGAATATTCAGGACTTACCAACTGAGGTGCTTCAATGATTGCTTTCTTGATCAACTCAAATGAATTTCTGGCTTCAGTTAATCACTTGACTTCTTTGTCCTTCTTCAACATTTACAGAAACTCTGGCAACAGTTACTCAATCTGGTTTTTCCAGCAAAACCTGTACATGTGACCTACAGTTCAGGATAAGAATATGCCACATGCCCACGGATGTTGGGTTTTATAAGCTTCATATGAGTGCTCAGTTACAGTTTTCTAGTGATGTAATAAATAGAAAAATATTTCCTCCTGTTTTATTTGAAATGTAATAAAGTCCCTGTCCTTGAGAGATTCAAATGGTCTATCCTTTTTGGAGACCCATTGTAAATCTATAAATAAAGAGTTGATATATTTAGAGAAGGTTGGATGTTGATATTTCTGAAGACTCATTATAATAAAGAAAATTCTTTCTGAAATTCATGCTAAAAGATTTTGTGTTTCAAGAACATCTAATTTATGGTGTGTTTTCTCTTCTGTGTTAATTTCTTCTAATTATAAGTTGCAGTAGCTAATAAAATATGAGTGAGATTTGTTAAAAAAATTAACTGTAAATTATCTTCTTTTAGTTTTCTACAAATTATATGTATGTTGCAGAACATGTTAGTGAGGGTTCCATAAAGGATTTGTGGGATAGTTTATGCATGAAATCTATTTTCTGAGTGTTGTTTACTTTACATAAACAGATTTTGTGTAAAGAGTCATAATTGTAGCTTTGTGACTGATTTAGGATCTGATTATTTCCTAGAATAGGTACCAGCTATCCATCTCTTCTCCATTGTTTCACTCTACTCCCTATACTACTCATTTACCCATACAATTTGTAATTGCCACAGCTTTCCAAATGCATCAAATTCTTAAAGGATAAAGTAATCATTTCAAACTCATTAGAGAAGCCACCCCACCATTTAAATCTTTTCAAAACCTTTAAAAACTTGAAATAAACCATGATGTGTAAGGCTTACTCCTTTTGCAGTCAAGGAGTGAGTCCTTGCACTAACAGGGTACTTGCCAAGATCACCTTTGGACTTCATCTTTGAGAAATATGTCGCTATAGATGGTCATAGTGACATAGATAAGGAAATGAAGTTCATTGAGAAAATTCAGTTGGTACATCACACAGTGCAAGAACAACTTGAAAAGAGTCAAAACAACTACAAGGCAAGGCATGATAAACACCGTGTTGATCACAAATTCCAGGTTGGAGATGAAGTTTGGCTATATATCAGAAAATAAAAATTGCAAGGGGAAGGTAAAAAGCTTAAGCCAATTTGTTATGGTCCATTTCAAATTCTAGAAAAGATTGGTAGAAATTCATTTAAGCTAGATTTGCCTCCTTATATGCAAATATATTATGTCGTTAATGTTGAGAATTTGTGATTGTTTGAGCCTCCTTTGATTGATGATCAAGGATATCATGTTCATCTGCCATCAATAGATGATTTCTCGCCAAAATATCTTGATGAACTTTAGAAAGATCTCATACTTGACAAAAGAACCAAAACTTTAAGGAGAGGGAATGGCAAATACCTTAGAGTGGGACTCAAGGGACAAAATCCTTCCAAGGCCAAATGGATGGAGATTGAAAGGGTGAGGGAGTTGTACCCTTACCTGCTAAACAATTGATAGTATCTTTTGGGGTCCAAAATGCTTCTAGTGGGGAGGAATGATCAGAGGCTTAATATTTAGCTCAAAAATGAAAGCGCTTAGTAATAATCCAAAATAGAACGATCGCGTAGAGCTCATCACCAGGATTTCGACGCAATTCGTTTCATCCAAATCCAACTCTGGATGAAGAATTTATGACCTACTGTCTGTTTTCCCAAACATGTAAAAAATGTGCAGAATAGTGACAGACTGATGACTTGGCAGTCCAGTCAGCATATCAAGAATATCCAGGGAATATTCTCCAATTTCAAAGAATGACACTGTGACAAGTTTCGCAGTCAGATTCGCCAATGATACTTTGAAATTGAATTTTTTTTCCTCCTATTCTAAGGTTGAATGAGAATTTTTTTTTAGGTTGGAGTAGTCCAACCAGAGCTGGACACATGGTCTAGCCAGAGGCCGCCATGTGTCCCCTCTAGTGTGGACCGACCCAACCTTGGACCAATTTTGAATTCTCATATTCAAGTTTCAGATATATATATTTATATATATGGTGCATATATTATTCGAACCCTAAGGTTTAGGCCTTAGCCTATGGTGGAGGACTTATGGATATGGAGGAGATATATAGCAGAGGTTATAGAGGACAGCTAACAGATGGTGGAGGCTTATATACAAGTGAAGGGACAACTTAACCGACAGACTACTCTAAACATAATAGAGCTCCTATGTATATGTAGCAAAGGCCACTAATATGGCGATGGCTATTACATTCGACAGGCGGTGCTAAACTCGATGGACAAGTGGAAAGGCATATGAATTATATTCCAATTTTCTTAAACCTTAATGGTATTAATGTAACGTGGAACAAAATTAGGTGTGGGGGTAGGGGTCGAACCCATGACCACCCCCATTCCACTCCAACGCGCTAACCATCCTACCACTTCTGTGGGTCTTAACCCATAAGGCTTCCATGTCTATTTGAATTTTGAATGCGCCAACTATGGGTGTCCACAGGGGGCCAGCCCCCTCCCATATGATCATAAGCGGAGAACCAAGGGCGAGTGCTAAAGAACCAGCGGGAAATTTCATCTGTTAAACATGTTTATGCCACTAATCCAGATTATGGTATATTAACCACACTTAAACATTAACTTAATCCGCCACTTAAGCTTATGGATAACGCGCAGTTTAATGACGTGCTTATCCACTAAGACGTCATTAACTATGCGTTAATCTACAGATTAACATAGTGGCATTTTTGGCGGATCGTTATTTAGGGAGGAACTCCAGAATTAGAGGAGTTATCTGGACATTTTCCAGATTTAGTGGAGAAAATGTAGGAAAAATGGTTTTTTCCATAACTGAGGCAATTTTTGACCAATTTTGGCTCAGGAAGAGTCATTATTGGTATATTTTGATGTTTTAGAGCCATTGGAGCAGGTTGTAGAGGCAACAGGAGACTGTAAACAACATTTTTATACAATTTAAGCTAATACAAAGGCTCGTGCCATGGACGTTGGACCAAGGAAATGTGGCCCAGGAGGGTGAACTCCTTCATCAAAACCATGTGTTATTGAATCAGTTGTCATGGTTTACTATGTGTTTATATGTTGTTGTTCAGCATTTAGTTTCCATGCTTTTATGTTCATGAAATCAACTTAATCACCACAAGTTTGTTTGTTTATCAATCATAAGCACATCTATAAACCCTTGTACAAGAAGCAAACATAAGAACTTTCATATTAAATTTGAAACTGATATTAGCACAACAATAACTAACAATCAATTTTAGATCAACACATATGTGTTAGCACAACCATCTCAAAGCAAGATCATTCCTTCATGCAATTTTACATATACAAACTCATATCATGCAATCATTCAAACATTCAAACCACTTGAAAACATACCATGCTAAATAGATCAACTAGATGACATAATCAAAGCTCAAAAAAATCAAACACCAAGTATACAACATAAGAAAACTCATACCTTAATGTATCTCAGGGGAGGCTTCTTGTCTGCACAATCAATCTAGATTAGCACAATATAACTTCACAACACCTCAACTCAACATAAATAAGGTCAAGATATCCATAAAAGTAACCAAATAACATGTTCACATCATAAACTCATAATCAATTGTCATTCATACATAAAAATCACATATGCACAATCAACTTAAATTAGTACAATACAATATCACCATTATATTGATTCATACATGAACGTAATAACCCTAACCACCTACATAAGCCAATCCAAGGCAATATGATACATATAACATCAAGATATTAATGAAATTACCCTAATCATCATGTTACTAGCATATTGTACCAACAACAAGCTATATATCACGCTCATCAACAACATGTAAAACTAATCATCAAGCTAACTAGTGTTAGTGTGAATTCTAATCGCAAGCATACGAAAAAAGCTCATTTTAGTTGTGCATAACAAACAGCCCTAACATCAAATGTGACTGTCAATTTCCTTAGATATGCAGTAGGTTATCAGAATAAATGCTACAAAAATCTAGATCTATGCAGTTAAAGACATTAAATAGCAAAAATAAACAAGGGTTGCTCCATACATCCAATGGAAAAGACAAGAATTTTTAAAGAATTTTTTGTAATATGACACCTCGGAAGGGAACACAGAAATATGTTACTAGCCCCCCTCAATGGAATGGGTTCGTATATGTCCTCAGCGCTTCAGATCCAAGATCTCTCTCTTGATGATGCAGAAAACCCAGACAAAAATGGAGCTCAAAGGGAGCTCACAAGCAAAAATTAGGAAAATGTGACAATGGTGGAGGATCAAAGTCATACCAAAAGTATAGATCAGGAGGTGATCTCAAGGCAACAAAAGGTAGTGAATGAATGGAAACCCTTCTATTTATAACAAAATATTTAGTTAGTCTAGATATTGGTGCATAATTAAAATATTTTTAACCAAATCTAGATCCAACTTACTTGAAATATTTTATTATTTTTGGTGGACGGAAAAGGAATTTAGAATTGGTTAAATCCCTTTATTTAGAAATAATGAATAAATAAATGATTTATTTATTATTGCAAGGATGAGGTTAAGGAATAACTAAAAAAATAATTATTTATAAATGATTTAGTCAAATTTAACAAGGAATATTATTAAATAATGATTTAAATAATTACCTAGAGAATAATAAGATAAATAATGATTTATCTAATTAATTCTCATGTTTTTGGTTAAATATGACCAAGAATATTAATTAAACAATGGTTTAGTTAATTATCCCTAGATTAAAATCAAACAAATAAGGATTTATTTAATTATTCCTCATGGGGTTTCCTGTTTAGACTAGAAATAATTTAATAAAGTATGGGTTATTAAATTAGTTATCATAGTGAAAGCAATTTTACTATGGTAAAATTCGTCTTACATGGTGTACTTTAGTCCATCTAATAGTAACAGGTTAGATGACCAAATTTTTGTGTAATGAATTCCCCCCCAACATGTGAGCGTTAGGAGCTAATCGTATGACCGAAGTACATTGTAAGAACACAATCACTAGACACCAAAGGGGGGTCAGAGAAAGAGAAATATAAGACGGAATGAAGCGAGAGAGGACAAGATCCTGAGGAGGCGAGACTTACAGGTGTGACAAGTCTCTTTTATGAGTGAGTACCTATTCTCAATGAGGCGGGGGAGGCATACCTATGCCTGCCAAGATGACAAAGTACAAAGAATAATGGTGCTCCCAACAAACATGGAACTGAGCTATATAGTACATGCTGGCATAAACATGGGTCAAATAAAAAACATAATGGATCCCACATACATATTGTGCATGGGACAATAGCCGAGACTTATAAAATAATATCTGAGTACATGAGATATAATAACAATCAAAGAGGCCTTGTAAAACAGGAAAGGACTCTGAAAATCTGATTGATACATGCAAACTAAAAAGGCGTTGCAAGCGGCTAAGGCCGGAACCATCAAATCTGCAAAGTTGCATCCAAGGTTGTAGTAAACAGGTCATTCGGGTATGTGAGGGGCTACCTAAAGGGACACCCCCTCATGAGGTCTGAAACATCTCACACACACTTGGGAATCACTGGTACAATCTGTTGCATCACTGAACCATCAAGTATATGGATCTCGATCATGCCATAAGGAGCTGGAACTGAGAAACAATCAAGTCAAAGGGAAATAAAGGGTCCCTTTCCCTAATCCAAGGCACCAAATAAGAGTGGAAGCTGGAACCAAGGTACACCTCCCTCTAGACCTGACTTCTGGAATGAATAAGCTAATGTTGATAGAAGGAGGTCCGCCAAAGGTGAGGCAATAAGGAATCCTCAACTAAGGCACAAGGGATAATAGTAAAGTGACTGATAGATTGACACCAGGGATGATGGTGGAATGGGGGGTACTGAGTAGCGGGCTGACAACTTCCCTCGTAAGAGCATAAAGGGCATGAATGACCTGGCAACTACGGACTTGACTCCAGAGGGGATAGTATGACTGAAGGCCAAAATGTGCGACACGAGGGAGGTACAAAGTGATAAAGGATGGAAGACTGTGATAGTATACAAAAGGAACTCAGTACAAACTCCATGGATGTGATGATGACTCAACTCATATGCTCTAAACAAGGGCGACTCGATGATGCTGCCATACAAAATAGGCCCGCTGGGGACTATAAAAACATGAGTAAAAGATGGTTACTCATGACAAAAATTGACATGAGCATCGACAAGTATGAAGGCAAAATTGTGCCCCAAGTACAAGTGTCGCAAGTGAATAAATTCGATTTTGAGAAAAAACGAAGTGACCCTTCTTGGAAAAAAGGCTTCCAGGTGAAGTATAAAATCACCAAAAATGAAAGGATACCCATTTGATTGCTTGGTGAGAGCTTTCCAATGGTGTTGATCATTCTTCAAACCAAGCTACATTTTGGTCGCAATTGGCGAAAGAAAAATTTGGGTTTTTCTTTTAATAAGGTAATTTCCCTCCAATTTGATTCATTTGAAAGTGTAGTTGTGGTGAATGTGGAGAGGAGGAGAAGGCCATAAATCTTGTGGTGATCGTAGCAGACAAATCGAACATTGGAATCATCCGTGACTTTAAGGTAGGTAACCTTACTTCTCTAAAGGTGGCCTTAATGCTTCTTGGAAGGATGGTCCTAGTGAAGAATCAAGTTAATAAAAGAATACGAGAATGAATTGCGAGAGAAGGTCTAGAATCATCCCCACCCACCAATTCAAACAGATGGACCAAGTGGTAAGTATGGTATCACACAAAGTATAATATTTGAAGATAGGATATCAAACATCTACGATATATGGCTCGCTGGAGAGGCCGGTAGGTCCAACTATCCAAGGAATGTGATGATAATCGACCATACATAGATCGGGTGTGTCTAGGCCGAGACTTTGGTTAATAAAATGAGAAGGTGGAAAGGGGTGCCATCATGCCCCCAAGCATGGGATACTTCCTCCAAGCATATGTGATGGAGGGGACTGATCTGGTATGCAAAGGTGGGAATGATGCCCCTAGATAGAGGATTTTGTGGAGCGCCATGGTGTTCCAAGTGCTAAAATAATGGATTCAAGCCTTCAGTGTCATAGGTACTAAATCCTCAAGAGGATGAATAGAAGATATGGGGGCATAGGTGCCACCAAGCATTCTATGGTCATGCCAAATGTATTTAGAAAAGTGTAATATAAACACATTTTTTTGATGTGGTTCACCATTTGTTTACGTTATGGTTATCTTATGTGGGAAGAATGGATAGATGTCATTCGAGAAAGGGAATGGAGTATTAACAATCTCTTTTGGTACTGCATATATGAAGCAAATGGACTAAATTTCTAGGTTCACATACATGGTGTCACAATCCAAAAGAGTGGATTTGGATATAATAAACTTGTGCTCACATAGAAAACACAGAGGTTGGTCAACAACAACTTCTAGGGGATTGGGTTGTTGATGTAAGATGAAGGAATGATTCATTGGATCACCCCTAGAGTGATATGAAGTGATATGAGACTCTAGAGGTTCTTCTAAATAGGGAATAATAATGGTACTAGAGTCAACACTACCAGATGCACTAGGAGGGTTGTGGAGAATTTCTTCCCCTAGGCTCTCAAATATGGGTTCCGCCCTTACCAAAACATTGGGTGTCAATGTAATGACCACAAGGTGTATGTGGCTCAAATGCATTGTTTCAATGTAAGGGGGAATAGATAAATTCAGGGGTGGTAAATGCTTCCATAATGTCGTCATCACAATAGAAGATGGGGTGACTGGTGGAAGAAAGACCATGTGGCACAGCGAAGCTACCTAACCATCATTATGAGAAGTGAAGTTCACATGCACATCGTCACAGAGGGTGACAGAAGAACAAGTAGATGAATAATTTATCGATGTTGATCCCAAGGTGATCCCTGAAGGGAGGTCATGCAAAACAAAAGGGGATGCCCTAGAGGATATCATAAATGATGATAGGTAAAGGAGAGTGGCCGAAGGCTCTGTCATATTGACATTGGGAGGGGGTATGTCAATGGGAGTGAATGTGTCCTCTAGTTTTGCTGAAGCATAATGCACAAGTAAGGAGAGGCGGACTCATTGCACTCGACCTCATATTGGAGAACCACTTCCAAGGAGGTGCGATAATATTCGAGGCGGGGGCAGAGGTGAATATAGTGGCCATGAAGATCACACAAAGCACAAGGGTGATTTGTGTGCAAAGTCTTGAGTTTCTTGGTTGAAATCGGTAAAGTAACATGGACTTCTGGGATATCAGACTCAGGAAATGCTTTTTTGACCATGGGTTTGATATGAGACAATTCAAGACAATTGTGGGTAGCATGACCGAAAACATCACACAAAGCACACAGAGGTGTACGCTTTGGGGGCTTAGGAGGCGAAGGTGTTGTTTAGGCAACCTTTTCCTTAGGTGCTTTTTTGCGAGCTTTTCCTCCCTCAACTGAGGCTTTTGCAGCAGGAGTAGGTTCCTATTGAGGTGTTTGAGGCACAAAAGCAAAGGGAGGGGTCATAGCGACTAGTTGGACCGAGGTCAAAGCAGTGTAAGGCTTGAGCTAACCAGGTGGGGTATTGGCTGGGGGATCAATGTAACAGACTGGGATCCCCAGGGTCATGTTGGGAAGGGTCAAGGTAGCCATAACAGGTACCGAAAATACTCCAGAAGGGGGAGCAAGAAATGGTATCTGACTGGAGGGGTAATGGCCAGGCGGAACAACTCCCAGATGGTTAAGGCTAGGGGGAACCATTCTAGGAGGAAAGATAGGATCATGGACACCAGCTATAGATGAAGGGCCTTGGGGAGGAGGTCTCGAAGGCTGATTCGAAGTACTAGGAGTAGGTTGCAAAGGGAAAAGTTGTTGACTAGTCGAACCAAACCGTTTGAGCTCAGATCAAGACGATTGCATCATGCAAACATTCGACGAGCTAGGGTCAAATATAGGAGTGGGAAGACCAGGGAATGAACCAAGAAAAGAGGAATATTTATAGACTCTGGGTGAGACACTGGTCGAAGGTTCAATTGATTGTTTATTAGCCATTGAAGAAATAATGGACTCTGAAGAGGTCTAAGACTTCAGTTCGTAATATTTCAACTGATCTATAGTGACGATATTTCCGTTGTGAGGAAAGCACATCTTACAGTGAACCACAGATGGGACAATAGACATCGCATAAGTGTAGCTACGAACAAATAGAATGTTGTAGTCTAAGGGGGCATCAATGAATTCAACGTCAACACAAACAATTTTGCCTGCAAGAGTAATAGGAGAAATGAAGAACATGCCTAAGGGATGGGAAGAGTGGCCATCCCATGCACGAAGGGTGATAGTGGAAGGGGCTAACTCGAGAGATCCGAGTTGTTTCCAAATAGAAGCGGACATCATGCAGTTGGATGCCCCCTCGTCAATGATACATCGGGAGACGTTGGCATTCTAGATCTTGACAGGTATTTGGAAGGTGACGAATGCAAGAAGGGGTGGATGCTCTAACTTGTCAACGTCGAAGACAACCAAACGATCATCTAAAGGATCCACAATGCACATAATAGTTAGTATATATTTTCATTGTGAAGGGCATGACTGGAGGACTTCCAGCATTGACATGGCGGAAGGGGATTACGCCAAGTCATCTACTATACTATAAGTGTGGGTGGCTTTACCGAAAGCAACGTTTCGACGTAACGATCCCTTGGGAATCTTGGTATGTAACTCCGTCTTAGGCTAAGGGATCTGTAAAGGACCATTGGGTGTCGAAATTGGCTCTATGGGACCTGAAGACGGGGGATTAGTTGCAGACATAGCGGGAGGCTTGGTGTACTGCTGCAACCAAGTCTGAAGGTTGAGATTGGCGGTATTGGCTTGTTCAGAGTTTATCATGAGGATCTGGTAATCAAAGGTACTGGATGGAGAGGTTTGGGCAGCCACATATCCTTGTTGGGGGAAAGGATTGGTAAACACAACCATTTGAATAGGTGCAGCATTAGGAGGAACTGAAAAAAATGCTTGATGTCCTCGAGATGCTACTTGAGCTTCCCATAGTTGACACATCTAAGGTAAAAGGGGACAATCATGGGTACCATGACCAAGGACACCTTAACAAGAACACGACTTATTCGTGCAAAGAGGCATGTTCTTCTTGATCTGGGTTCTTGTATTTCCTTAGCGCTTTAGATCCAAGATCTCTCTCTCTCTTGATGGTGCAGAAAACTTAGACAAAAATGGAACTTAAAGGGACCTCACAAGAAAAAATTAGGAAAATATGACAATGATGGAGGATCAAAGTCAGACCAAAAGTATAGATCAAGAGGTGATCTCAAGGAAACAAAAGGTAGTGAATGAATGGAAAACCCTTCTATTTATAATATAAAATATTGAGTTAGTCTAGATATTGGTGCATAATTAAAATATTATTAACCAAATCTAGATCCAACTTACTTGGAATATTTTATTATTTTTGGTGGAGGGAAAAGGAATTTAAATTGGTTAATCCCTTTATTTAGAAACAATAAACGAATAAAATATTTATTTATTATTTCAAGGATGGGAAAAAGGAATAATTTAACAAATAATGATTTATTTTATTATTCCTAAATTATTTAGTCAAATTTAACAAGAAATATTAATTAAATAAATATTTTGAATAGTAAACTTGACTTTGATAGCCAAATCGATCAGGGTAAATAGTAGTGGTTTTAAATAATATGGTATTGTGCACCCATGGTTTTTAAGCTCATGGTATTGCATGTAATGGAGCCTATAAAAAGCTCAAAGGACTTCATTGTAATGTAAGGCCTGGAGGTGAGAAGTGAAGGCTCACTTGGTCGGATTGGCCAGGGTTTTGGCCAATGTTTAATGAAATTTCATTGTTTGGGTTTTTCCCCAGAGTTTGGGGTTTTCCCGGATAAACATTTGTGTTTATGTTTATGATTTGTTGCTGGGTTCTTTATGTTTATTTCTGTCAGTAAAATATTTATTATTTCTGCAGTAAATTCCTAACAAATGGTATCAGAGCCATATTTGGCTTCAAAGGGACGCTTTTGCAGCCAAGGTTTTTATTGGCCTGTGAATGGAGAAATCAATGTAGCCTTTTGCAGATATGGCCATACGGAGCATGGTGTTTCTAGGAAATAGGAAATATCCAATTGATTGATTCCATGGGGAATTCCATGGAGGGTTTCTCAATGGATAAAGAGAACAATGGTGCTACCACAGCTCAGATATGGCGACTAGCAGTGATAAGAAGTTGGTTCGAGAAATTCAGAGATGAGAGGATGTTTGCACGTGGATTAATTAATTGATGAACCATGTATCTGAAGAGAACTCCTAGAGGACTGGCGGTTACAGAGGCTGGTGACCCATGTAATCCGGTATATGGGTTCTTTTTATATGGACATTGATGTCATATGTACAAACACAACAACAATGAAACAAAAAAAATTATATATACTTGAAGACTGATTGTAGCAACTCCACCGCTGCTTCATTTGCTGGAAAATGACTCCTCTTTGGACTTGGCTATTCCTCATCTTCATCGTCATCCTTGAAGACCAATTGAAACTGAGCACATTCTTAGTTTCTCCCTGGTTACAACTTTTGTTAGCATATCTGCAGGATTCTGGCTAGTGTGTATCTTTTCCAGCTTCAACTCTCCATCTTCCAATACTGATCGTATGAAATGGTACTTGAGATGTATGTGTTTAGTCCTGGAATGAAATTTTGAGTTCTTTGCAAGATGAATAGCACTTTGGCTATCACTGTATAGTGTGCCCATATCATGTTTCTTACCCAATTCATCCATAAACCTTTGTAACCAAATCATTTCTTTACTAGCCTCTGTAGCAGCAACATACTCGGCTTCTGTTGTTGAAAGTGCAACAACACTTTGGATTTTTGAAACCCAACTAACAGCTGTTCCACCTACAGTAAATACATATCCTGTAGTGCTCCTCCTTTTATCTCTATCACCTGCCATATCTGCATCAACATATCCCTGTAGAGCAATGTTTGAACCACCAAAGCATAATGCTTGATTTGTGGTACCTCTCAAATATCTGAGAATCCATTTTACTGCCATCCAATGTTCTTTTCTTGGATTATTCATGTACCTACTTACAACTCCCACTGCATGTGCAATATCAGGCCTTGTGCAGACCATTGCATACATTAAGCTTCCAACTGCTGATGCATATGGAACTTTAGACATATATTCCATTTCTTCGTGGGTCTTGGGGCACATCTCCTTACTAATTTCGAAATGGCTAGCAAAAGGTGTACTAACTGGTTTTGCATTCTGCATATTAAATCTTTTCAATACCTTTTCTATGTACTCATTCTGAGACAGTGTTAATTTGCAATTTTTCCTGTCTCTAGTTATCCTCATACCAAGGATTTGTTTTGCAGCTCCCAAATCCTTCATTGCAAATGAATTTGCCAATTTTCTTTTGAGCACATTTATTTCCTGCATGTTAGATCCCGCAACAAGCATGTCATCTACATACAATAACAATATAATATAGCTGCCATCATTTTGCCTTTTTAGATAAACACAATGATCAGAGTGACATCTAGTATAACCTTGTTCAGACATAAACTTGTCAAATTTTAGATACCACTGCCTTGGAGCCTTTTTTAAGCCATACAAGCTCTTCTTTAACCTGCACACCAATTTTTCTTTCCCTTTTACCTCATATCCTTCTGGTTGCTGCATGTATATCTCTTCCTCCAAATCTCCATGGATAAATGTTGTCTTTACATCTAACTGTTCAAGATGTAAATCTTCCGCTGCTACAAGACTTAAGATAGTTCTGATTGAAGTCATCTTAACAACAAGAGAAAATATTTCATCAAAATCAATACCTTTCTTCTGTGCAAACCCCTTCACCACAAGTCTAGCTTTGTACCTCTGTTTTTCTCCATCTTCTTCCTTCAGCCTGTAAACCCATTTATTCTGCAATGTAGTTTTACCTGCAGGCAACCTGACTAAGTCCCAAGTCTGGTTATGCATTAAGGGGTCCATCTCTTCTTCCATGGCTAGCTCCCACTTCTTCCTACTTTCAACCTGCATTGCTTCTTCATAACATTCAGGTTCACCAGAATCAGTCAACAATAAATAATACAATGAAGGAGAGTATCGTTCAGGGGGTCTACTTATCCTGGTAGATCTTCTAACACCACTTTCAGGTGTTTGAGGTGCCTGTTGCTGTGGTTGTTGATTATTATTATTTTCTGGCACCTTTACTTTTTCAGTTATCTCATCAAGAACCGTGTATTCCTTGCTTTCTTTTTCCTGTTTCTTTTCCTGCAGCTGATTCTTATACAAGACCTTTTCATTGAATATTACATCTCTGCTCCTAATGATTTTGTGATTTTCATAATCATATAAGCTATAACCAAAATCATTAGCACCATATCCAATAAAGGTACATTTCTTTGATTTTGCCTCAAGCTTTGTTCTATTTTCTTTATTAATATGGACAAATGCCTCACAACCAAAAGGCTTTAAAAAAGAGTAGTTTACCTTTTTACCCGTCCATGCTTCCTCTGGAATACCACCATCCAAGGAACTTGAAGGCCCTCTGTTTATTAGATAAACATCAGTATCTACAGCATCTGCCCAAAATTGTAAAGGCAATCCCGCATGCAATCTCATGCACCTTGCACGCTCCATGATTGTTCTGTTCATCCTTTCCGACACACCATTTTCTTGTGGTGTTCTTGGAACTGTCTTCTCTCTACGAATTCCATGCTCTGAACAGTACCTATCAAACTCTTTGCTGCAATATTCACCTCCATTGTCTGATCTGAGACACTTCAACTTCTTTCCTGTCTCAATCTCAACCAAAGCTTTCCATTTCTTGAAAGTATCAAATACATCAAATTTATTATGAATACAATAAATCCATGTTTTTCTAGTTGCATCATCAATAAAAGTAACATAATAACGAGAGCCACCGAGAGATGATACCTGAGCAGGTCCCCATACATCTGTATGCACAAGCTCCAATTTTTCGCTTTTCTTTTCTTTCCCAACTCTGAGAAATCTGACTCTCTTCTGTTTTCCATAAATGCAATTCTCACAGAAATCCAAATCAACATTCTTCAAACCTGGCAGCAAATTTCTTGAGTGAAGAATTTTCATCCCCTTCTCACTCACGTGTCCGAGCCTATGATGCCGTAATGCTACATCGACTCCTTTGGAAGTTAAAGCATTAATAGAGTTAGAAATACCATTGCATAAATACAATGTACGAACCTTTTCACCTTTTGCTATTACCAGGGCTCCTTTGGTGACCTTCCAAGTTTTATCTGTGAAAGTTGTCACACAACCTTCACCACCTAACTGCCCTGTTGAAATCAGATTTTTCTTCAGATCTGGAACATGCCTTACCTCCTTTATTATCCATTGGTTTCCATTCTGTTGTTTTACAATAACTTTACCCATTCCAACAATTTTACAGGGTTTATCATCACCCAAACGAACTTGTCCAAAATCTCCTTGAACATAGTCATGAAAATATTTCTTATCAGGTGTGGCATGGAATGAAGCCCCTGAATATAAAACCCAAGAATCAGTAACATTTTCGAAAGAAAGAATCAAAGCATCTTGTAACACATCACCTGTCACATTTGCTTCATGATTGTTTTCTTACTGTGTGTCTCCTTCTTTTTCCTTCCGAGATCTACAGTCTTTCTTTAGGTGTCCTTTCTTTCCGCAATTCCAGCACACTATCCCCGATCTGGACTTGGATCTGCCTTTCCTTGATTTAATGCGATATCCCGAGCTCTTTCCTCTTTCCATTCTTCTTCCCCTAGACTCTGCACTCAAAACATTACCTGATGTCTCACTGGAGCTTTTCCGTCGCATTTCCTCGCTAAGGATAGCACCAACAACATCATCAAACTTTAAATTACTAGATCCAGAGACAGAGTTACTAATGGCCATAACTAAACCATTCCAACTTTCCGGTAATGAGCACAAGAATAACAGAGCTCTAACTTCATCATAAAAGTTTACCCCTACAGAACTTAACTGACTGGTAACTGTATTAAATTCATTTAAATGGTCTACAACAGATCCACCTTCCGACATCTTCATATTAAATAGTCGTTTCATAAGAAATACCTTGTTTGAGGCCGAGGGTTTTTCATATAGTTTCGCCAACGTCTGCATCAAACCCTTTGTTGTTGTTTCCTTCAAAATATTGAAGGCGACGGATGCCGCAAGGCACAACCGTACTGTTCCGAGTGCCTTTCTATCGAGAATGTTCCATTTCGCGTCTGTCATGGCCGCCGACTTCTTTGTTTTTCCGCTCAATGGTAGGTATAGATCTTTCTGATCTTGATAATCTTCCATCTGCATCTTCCATAGTGGAAAGTTTTGGCCGTTAAATTTCTCGACCCTAAACTTACCATCTTCCGCCATTGCTCCCACTCAAACCAGGAACCCTTCTTTCCTGCGAGTTTATCAGCCAAATATACCTTCGGCTCTGATACCAGTTGTTAGAAAATTAAATATTACAAAGCAATGAAACACGTAAAATATGCAGAAAACACAAGCACACAAAACACATAAAACCAAAGAGACACGTATATACGTGTTCACCCAAATAGGCTATGTCCACCCCGAACAGCCAGTCCTTCCTTTCTATTATCCAGCAAAAATGAAGAGACAAAACCTACAGCAGATCCGCTGTAATATCCTCTGTTCTCTCTCACAGTCTCCCTCTTTGTTTCTCGCTCCGAGAATACACATACCATGCACAGCCGCAATACAATGCCCTCATAAAAACGAGGGGTTTCCTTCTAGGGAAAAAAACCCTAATCTAAACATAACTTCTAACATCAGATCATTTTCTTAATGAACGGCCCAGATTGACTAGAAATTACTATACTTTTACAAGGCAATTTTACATATGTTTTTAGCTTCGGGGGCGCTGCCCCCAAAAACCCCCAGCAGGGGGGGGGGGGCTCCGAAAAGTGCTGCCGCCCCCCCTGGACCCCCCACGGCAGCGATTAATTACAGGCGGCGTTGCCGCCCCTTTTAAGGCACAGGGGTCCAATGTTGTGATACAAAGTAAACAAGATAACGTAGCCCACACCCAACATATTTAAATAATTATTCCTAGAGAATAATAATATAAATAATGATTTATCTAATTAATTCTCATGTTTTGGGTAAAATATGACCAGGAATATTAATTAAATAGTGGTTTAGTTAATTATCCCTAGAGTAAAATCAAACAAATAAGAATTTATTTAATTATTCCTTATGGGGTTTTCTGTTTAGACCAGAAATAATTTAATAAACTATGGGTTATTAAATTCTTTCTCATAGTGAAAGCAATTCTACTATGGTAAAATTGGTCTTACATGGTGTACTTTAGTCCATCTAATAGTAACAGGTTAGATGACCAAAAATTGGTGTAACAACTAGCATCCCATAATAATAAATTAACATATAACATGCTCATAAATAATGTATAACATAGTCATTGAGCTAACTACAAGTTAACATATTCATCAATGACATATAACATAATCATCAAGTTAATACCATGCTTGACTAACCGACACATGTACATATGATCACACTAATTAAATAACATCTATCATGTATGTAACCATAACATCAATAGAATGACATGCATACACATAACCATAGTAATAATAGAATGAAAAACATACAAGTAACCTTAATGCTTACAACAACCATGAATCACATACCTAAATGCCTTGAGCATACAACTTGTATGACGATATGCTCTTGCCTCTAGGTCTAATGTTTCAACTTCACTTTGATGATCTGCATCTCCTACTCTATCTCATCCAACAGATTAGCATCATAACATACCAATGTAATCATGATGGCCTAAAAACATACAATGACCTTAAGTACAACAACCTCAATTAAACCAATGCAAACTTGACCATATGCACCCACTTGATATGTATAACCAATCATGAACGACCAATGCATGTCCCACATACAACATCACATAAGCAAGTGTAATATTCCTAATTAGCGACAGCTAATTGGAATATTCGATTTTGTATAGTTTTGCTATCTAAAGTTTGTAAATAAATAAAAAGTGAGTAGAGAGGGTCTAACTCACTTAAGTGAAATAAAACATCCTCCTAGTAGCACAACGTTATGACTTAAGGGGAGCCAAGGGGGGCCAAACACCACGTATAGGAGGGGACCCACGTACACTCTAGAAGCTTCTGCGCAGATGAGGATGAGCACGTGGAGGAGAAAGAGGCTCATTGGGGTTTTGGAGGGAAACGAACGTTATAAAGGATGGAGAAGCCTCCTCATTTGATTCATTCTGGAGTTGATGATTTTGAGCTAGACGTTTATCTTCTTGAGCACGCTGGTTGTTTAACCTGTCTGCAACATTGTTTAGTGCATTGAGTATCTCCGGTCGGAGATCTCGCCCTTGGCCTTGGGGGACTTCGAGTGCCTGCTCGATAAAGGTTAGTTCTTCATTACTTTGTGAGTATTTTTTTTTTTGGGTTTGTTGCGGAGCTGGAGCTTATAGAGACTGCGCAGTCATTGGGAGAGAGGATGCAGTCCCTTTTTGGAGGTGCTCCGGATCGCGGTTTCTGCAGGAGATTCAGCCGAGATTTTGAGCAGAGGGTCAGCCTTTGCCCATAGGAGGATTTTGGTGGAGTTTAAGGTGGTGTTTCAACTATTTCCATTTAGCCTTTGCGCAGAGCCTTGGAGGCCAGCGTAATTCCCTGAGGAGGCATTTTCTGGTGATTTTCGGGGGTTGGCCATTTTTGATATGGTTTCTAGGTTTTGTCCGGGTTGGTGAGCAGAGGAGGTTTATAGATTTTCAGCTCATTCCAGCAAGGGGATCAGCCCCTAGTCTTCATTCCATTCCAGCAGAAGCAGCTACACGACAGTTTTCCAGCAGCTGGGACGTAGTTCATAGAGCAGCCATTTCCTGTATTTTCTGAGTGTGTTTCGTCACTTTCCTTGAGAAAGATTAGGTGCCATCACTCTGATCACCTATTGTACTTCATTATATTTCTCAGATTAATAAAATGGCTCAGCATTTCCTCTCTATGTTTTCTGGATGAGTCATTTAATTTCTTTCTCTCATATTATATGTCCCGGGACTGTTATTTATTTCTATTTCTGAGCATTCTAGTTCTGATAATTACTGGTGTGTTTATCTTTCACTTTAGACAGAGTCTGGAAAGGGCCAGGTAGCCTCCAGATTTCGTCCTCTTTTCAGAGGCGACATATCTGGTAAACGCCCTCCTAGTCCATCTCTGGTTGGAGTTTGCCGTGTTTTAGAGATATCCCTGAAACGAGATATTACAGTGGTATCAGAGCATAGTTCTGGCTCACCCTGTGGTCTATGACACCGGGGAAGAGACCCTATATTTGTTATAGAGGCAGGAAGTACAGAGATCGTGAGCGTAGGTTGGAGAACACCTATGGAGAGGGAGACTGTGTTCGGGTAGCAGACACAGAGCAGGAGAGAGAGCCTCTGATAGACGCAGAGCAGGAGGAGCCTGTGATGCACGGCACAGGAAGCCCGTTAGACCGAGTTAGGATCTGGCGGAAGACGAGGAGGGGAAGAGACGGCGACCAACTCCTCAAATCGCGTGTGAGTTAGCCAAACAAAGGAGGATGGGCCTGGTTCACCGTTGTAGAGGCTTAGATAAACATGAAATTGAAACCTACTGCTTCTTCTATGCCTGAGAGGGACTAGTACATCCCACTACCTGTCGAGCAGAAACCGCCAACAGATACTACTCACTCGATGGCTTCACGTGCACCTACCCATTTACCATGCCCCATTTCTAGGAGCGACACAGGGCAGGAACCCACAGAGGCGTATCGACACTTGCATGAGTATTTTGCAGAGTATCAGGCCTATGGGCAGGAGTTCAAGGATGCTCTCTCATTCCAGGATTTTGTGCAGCTTCAATGGGATAGTAGACCCCGCAACCATCATAGAGGGCACCGACATTATCATGATGGAGATTCCCACCGTGCCTCTAGCAGATTTCATTTGCCTACGTTTGATGGATCATCAAACAGTTCGGAAAAGTCTTGGGTGGAGAAGCTGGACATCTATTTCCAGCTTAACCAGATGTCAGAGACGGAGGCCATCAATGTGGCGACGTTACATTTCGATGGTGAGGCCCAAGATTGGTGGTTCCATGGAATGGTTACACTCAGACATTCCACAGTGACTACATATGCCGAGTTTACCAGGAGGTTGATGGAGCGGTTTGACCGGAGGGATCCGGAACAACACTTTGTTGAGCTGACGAGGCTCAAGCAGATTGGGAGCCCCGAGACCTACATTGCGGATTTCTTGAGGGTTTCAGTGATGGTGCCAGATCTATCCGCAGCTCAGATGATCTATATGTTTGTAGAGGGGTTAGCAGAGCCACTTCGTGGTCTAGTCAAGTCTACCAAACCAGCGACACTTCAGGACGCTATCAGCAGGACCCGAGACTTACAGGATGCATTGCCCAGGACTTGGACACCTTACCCCCAGAGACAGGGTTTCCAGCCCAAGGGGAAGGATGTGAGGATTCCTCCTCCAAAGGGGAATCCGGGACGGGCACAGATAGATGATGATGCCAGGAGGGAGTTGAGGAAGAAGCGGCTATGCTTCACTTGTCAGGAGCCGTGGGCACCAGGGCATAGGTGTGCTGCTGGCAAAGCACACTTCATTGAGGTCTTCTCCGATGATAGCGGGGAAGAGGATGAGGAGGATGATGAGGAGGCAGGAGATAGTCAGACAGCCCAGGATCAGTTGCCACCTCCACCTCCAGGGACAGGAGGTGCAGCTTTTGCACCCACAGGAGGGACCCTTGCAGCCTTGCGAGGAGTTCCTAAGTATTTGATGCTGCGCGTACGAGGGATAGTACGTCGCCAGCGAGTGTCAGTCTTGGTTGACAGTGGGGCGACCCACAACTTCATTGATGCATAGATGGTCGAGCGGAGGGGTATACCGGCCGAGAGCTTTGACGGATTTTCAGTCTTGGTCCCAGGAGCCCAGACGATGCAGTGTGCCCGGTATGTTCCAGAGTTGGCATTGACGATGGGTACCTACACTGTGACCGATCACTTTTTCGTGGTCAACATACCAGATACCAATGTGGTATTGGGTGTTCAGTGGTTGATTACTCTGGGGAAGGTCACCACGGATTGGGAGGCCTTAGAGATGGAGTGGGATGACAAGAAGACCGGGAAGCATGAGAAGATCCGCGGGATGCATACTTACCCACCTCAGACAGTTTCGGCACACCGGATGGAGGCAGACTTCCGGAAGGGAGACATAGAGTGGGCGGTTGAGCTGCGGGCATCAGAGGCAGAGACCACCGGTCGGGCAATTCATTCAGATATTCAAGCCATCCTTGACAGGCATGAGGTAGTGTTTGGGGATATACCACCAGGTCGGCCACCAGATCGAGGGTTTGAGCATACCATTGAGCTTGAGCAGGATATTCAGGCAGTGATCACTACTCCCTATAGGCATCCCAAAGCCTATCGGGATGAGATTGAGTGGGCCATCCAGGGGTTGTTGGCTCTTGGACACATCAGACCGAGCACGAGTTCGTTTGCTTCTTCTGTAGTGTTGGTGAAGAAGAAGGACGACACCTTGAGGATGTGCATTGACTACAGGGCCCTGAACAAGAAGACTCTGAAAAACAGGTACCCTATACCCAGGATCGATGAGTTGATGGATGAGCTGAGAGGAGCTAAATTCTTCTCGAAGATTGGTTTGAGATCAGTGTACCACCAGATTCGCGTGAGGGAACAGGACATTCCCAAGACCGCCTTCAGGTGTCATTATGGGCACTTTGAGTTTTTGGTTATGCCTTTTGGGCTGACCAATGCACCAGCCACCTTTCAGTCTTGCATGAACCATATCTTCCACAGTCATCTGAGGAAGTTTGTATTGGTTTTCTTCGATGACATACTCATATATAGCAGGACTTGGGAGGAGCATCTCCAGCATATAGAGGCAGTACTACGCATCTTGGAAGAGCAACAGTTCTATGCTAAGCTCTCCAAGTGTGAGTTTGGGATGACGAAGATGTTATATTTGGGTCACATTATTGGAGTGGACGGAGTGAGGGTCCACGAGGAGAAGATTAGAGCCATCAGAGATTGGCCGGAGCCGAAGAATGTGACGGAACTTCGAGGGTTCATTGGGATATGTACCTATTACAGGAAGTTCGTCAGAGGATTCTCATAGCTTGTTGCACCCCTTACAGATTTGACGAAGAACGGGGCATTCAGTTGGTCAGATACAGCACAGCGAGCCTTTGATAGGCTCAAGGAGGTGATGAGTAGCTGCCCAGTGCTTGCGTTGCCAGATTTTACGCAGACATTTGTCTTGGAGTGTGATGCGTCGGGAGAGGGGATCGGCACAGTATTGATGCAGGGGGGACACCCTATAGCCTTTGAGAGCCAGAAGCTCCTTCCGCACGAGAGGTTGTACCCTATATACGACAAGGAGATGTTGGCCATCATGCATGCCTTGGCCAAATTCCGGCAGTATCTAGTAGGGAACAGGTTCAGGGTGAGGACTGATCACAACAGCCTCAGGTTCTTTTTGGAGCAGAAGCAGCTACAGGAGAGGCAGCAGAAGTGGATCAGTAAGATCCAAGCATATGACCTTGACATTGAGTATGTCAAGGGTAAGAATAACGTGGTAGCAGATGCCCTTTCACGTAGACCAGCCACGTTATCTCTTATGAGCTTGGATACAGATTGGAGGGCTCAACTTTTAGTGGAGTACTCCAAGGACATATTTGCATGTGAGGTGCTGGATGGACAGGTAGCGGATGACAGGTACAGGGTGGTTGATGAGATCATCTATTACAGGGATAGGATCTTCTTGACTAAGGGATCTCAGCTTAAGAACAAGATACTCCAGGCATCACACGATTCTCCATTGGCAGGCCATCAGGGGTTTACCAAAACCTACAGGGCCATTAAAGAGAGGTTCTCATGGAAGGGCCTCAAGGAGGACGTACCCTAGCACATCAGGGAGTGCGATGTTTGTCAGAGGAATAAGGGGGAGATGAGCCATCCCGCCAGATTGTTGCAGCCTCTTCCCATTCCGGAGGGGAAATGAGAGAGCATATCGATGGATTTCATCACAAGGTTGCCCATGGTGCAGGGCAAGGATTGTATCTTTGTCGTCATTGATCAACTAACAAAGTATGCACACTTTTTCGCCATATCCACGCATTACACAGTAGCACAGGTGGCCGAGCTATTCTTCAGAGAGATTTTCAGGCTGAATGGTCTTCCTAAGACCATCATCAGTGACAGGGACAGCCGTTTCATGGGCGGATTTTGGCAGGAGCTTTTCCGACTAGTGGGGACGGAGTTGACAGCGAGTACCAGTTACCACCCACAGACGGATGGACAGACGAAGATAGTTAACAAGTGGCTGGAGGGCTACTTGCGTAACTATGTCAGTGGGCAGCATCGAACATGGTTGAGATGGTTGCATTTGGGGGAGTACTGCTACAACACGACACATCACATGTCTATTGGTATGTCACCATTTTATGCTTTGTATGGGTACCATCCTTTATCTTTTGCTGATGTGATGTTCGGTGCTAGCAAGGCTCCTAAAGCCAAGATTTGGATCCAAGAGAGTCAGGACATCCTCCGAGCTCTCAAGGACAATATGGCTACAACACAGAACCAACAGAAGCTGTATGCCGACAGAGGTCGGGTGGAGAGACAGTTTGAGGTAGGGGACTTGGTCTACCTACGGTTACAGCCATACCGACATTCATCGCTGAAGCAGAAGGGAGCTGAGAAGCTCAAGCCTTGCTTTTACAGGCCATACAGGGTGATACACAGGATTGGGCAGGTTGCGTATGAGTTGGAGCTGCCCCAGGGCAGAAAGATCCACAAAATTTTCCATGTATCATGCCTGAAGAAGGCGTTGGGGTAGCAGGTGACAGTGACAGAGGAGCTACCACCCACAGATGATGAGGGGCACTTGGTGTTGCAGCCAGAGGCCATTATTGATACCAGGGAGAGGCAGTTACGGAGAAGGACAGTCCAAGAATTCTTGGTGAGGTGGAAGAATTTGCCGGATGAGGATGCCACTTGGGAGAGAGAGAAGATTTTGTAGCATCCATCACTGCAGTTGCTTGAGGACAAGCAACATTTTGCCGGGGGAGACTGTAATATTCCTAATTAGCGACAACTAATTGGAATATTCGATTTTGTATAGTTCTGCCATCTATAGTTTATAAATAAATAAAAAGTGAGTAGAGAGGGTCTAACTCACTTAAGTGAAATAAAACATCCTCCTAGTAGCACAACGTTATGACTTAAGGGGAGCCAAGGGGGGGGCAAACACCACGTAGAGGAGGGGACCCACGTACACTCTAGAAGCTTCTGCGCAGATGAGGATGAGCACGTGGAGGAGAGAGAGGCTACATTAGGGTTTTGGAGGGAAACCAACGTTATAAAGGATGGAGAAGCCTCCTCATTTGATTCATTTTGGAGTTGATGATTTTGAGCTAGACATTTGTCTTCTTGAGCACGCTGGTTGTTTAGCCTGTCTACAGCACTGTTTAGTGCATTGAGTGTCTCTGGTCGGAGATCTCGCCCTTAGCCCTGGGGGACTTCGAGTGCCTGCTCGGGAAAGGTTATTTCTTCAGTTTTTTTTTAGTATTTTTTTTGTTTGGGTTTGTTGCGGAGCTAGATCTTATAGAGACTGCGTAGTCACTGGGAGAGAGGACGCAGTCCCTTTTTGGAGGTGCTCCGGATCGGGGTTTTTGCAGGAGATTCAGCCGAGATTTTGAGCTGAGGGTTAGCCTTTGCCCACAGGAGGATTTTGGCGGAGTTTGAGGCGGTGTTTCAGCTATTTCCATTTAGCCTCTGCGTAGAGCCTTGGAGGCCAGCGTAATTCCCTGAGGAGGCATTTTCTGGTGATTTTCGGGGGTTGGCCATTTTTGATATGGTTTCTGGGTTTTGTCCAGGTTGGTGAGTAGAGCAGGTTTGCAGATTTTCAACTCATTCCAGCAAGGGGATCAGCCCCTAGTCTTCAATCCATTCCAGCAATAGCAACTACACAACAGTTTTCCAACAGCTGGGACGTAGTTCATAGAGCAGCCATTTCCTGTATTTTCTGAGAGTGTTTCGTCACTTGCCTTAAGCAAGATTAGGTGCCATCACTCTGATCACCTATTGTACTTCATTATATTTCTTAGATTAATAAAATGGCTCAGCATTTCCTCTCTATGTTTTCTGGATGAGTTGTCGTAATTTCTTTCTCTGTTATTATATGTCTGCTGCACTGTTATTTATTTATATTTCTGAGCATTCTAGTTCTATACCACTTGGTGTGTTTATCTTTCACTCTTATACAGAGTCTGGAAACGGCCAGGTAGCCTCCGAGTCTTGTCCTCTCTCAGAGGCGGAATATCCAGTAAATGCTCTCCCAGTCCATCTCTGGTTGGAGTTTGTCGTGTTCTAGAGATATCCCCAAAACGGGATATTACAGCAAGCATACACAGACAACACTCAACCATGACCAATATGTGACCTAGAATAAGCAAACAATGCATGTACAACATGTAGCATCATGTAAGCAAGCGTACACAGTCAATACATAAACAAGAACAACACATAACTAGTCATACACACATGAAAACATGTTGACAACATCACCATCATCCCTTCCATGGCGACACCACTACCACCATGGCCAACACAACACAGATGCAACAAGCACATAGAACATAAGCATATGGAACATATATGCATGAAAAACACACACAACCCAAGGATAGTGCAACCATGCTTTGATACCACTCTGTAACACCCTCTTCCCACACATACCCAAGTAACTGGCCAACTGGGGTAAACATGTGACGAGAGGCTACTAATATAAGATTCAACCTCCTAGATGACCTTTAAGTAAGTTAAACATACGGAAACACCAAAAACACACCCTACATTGCATCATTGACACCCCCAGGGGGTAACCCAACCTCCCAGGGCCTTGTTCCCTGAGGGGGGACAAATTTTCAACCCCTTTATGGCTGAGCTAGGAGATTATAAGGGAAAGGGAGTGGTTCTAGACCCTAGAGCCGTGGGCTAGCCTTGTCAAGGTAGTGGCTTAGGCCCAAACAACAAATTTTCTGCTTGTAGCTCCGATATTTGTGCCACATTTTCAACCCCCGAGCCCAGGTCACTGCCCAAAAATTCTCGTAACTTCAGGAGGGGGTAAATACAATTGAAACAAGCATATGGAAGCAATCACATCAACCAAAAATCATCTAAACCCACCCATCCATGACGGGAATTTCGTCAAACATGTCACAAACATAGCATCTACAGGCATAAACAACAAATTTAAACAAAGGGGTCTCTTTGTTATCTGAGAATGGTTAAGAAGCATTGCTCCCTTACACCATAAGCTATCATACAATCCATTTTACCATAGATACGTGGGGTATTCATTTACAAGCAAAACATGAATAGATCCATGCATCATCACTGATCGAATACATGCTCATAACCAACATATTAATAACATAAATACAATGGATATAATAGCAATAAAATCCATACATAAACTAGTATATTTGCATATTGAATACTGAAGAAATGAGCTCTTCATTACTAAATGTAAAAGCCAACCGTAGATGGGACTTCCACGTTCCACTCGACCATAGATTGGTTGAGCCAAGTCTCACTTCAACCAATCACCCCGTGCCATATTCCAAGCATGAATGTGGGACTTAATCAATCACAATCCATCCAGGGGTTCCAGAGGCCAAACCACCTCAACCCTCAACTAGCGATTCCACCTCACGGTTATACATCACAACCATCACAGATTGGTCTCTATCCAAGCTGCTTCAGGGCTCTGAAGTGTTTGTTCCAACCAAGGCTCAAGGACTAGTAACTCAACCCTAGTTTTTTCTGAGCTCCAGAGCATTTGTACAACCAAGTCTCCAGGACTAGTAACTCAACCCAAAAACTGTCTGTTGGGCTCCAGAGCGTTTGTCCAACCAAGGCTCCAATAACTAATAACTCAACCCAATAGCTAAATGAATCATGACAACTAACCATAAAACAATCAATGGAAATAAACCCACAATCACCATGGCTATCCAGGAAATGGAAAGGCTAGGAAAATCCACATGCATACACCAAGCATTCCAAAACTAGTGAGGAAATCATACATGAAACTCGGTACTTGCACTCAGAACCTGTTGTAGATGTTGATCCTAATGTCCTCTTCCGCTTTCCTAATTTTCCTTTGGTTTCTTGATCCAAATCTCCAAGTATGCCTCACTCTCCAAGAGTGCTCCAAGAATACTCTAAGTGATCAAGAGTATGAGAGAGAGAGAGAGAGAATAGAAGAGAGATCCAAAACTAAACTGAGCAAAAGCTTACCAACTAATCCTCAGAAGCCTTTTTATTAATGAGGCCTCTATTTCCTTCATTTTCCATTATTTTCCTTCGTTTTCCTCCTCACATGCAACCTGTGACCTTTCACCCTCCTTTTCTCCTAATTTCCATTATTTCCATAAATAAAATGCGAACTAATGCCTCATGCCCTTTCCAAATCCTTTGCCTTTGCCTTTGCCAATTTCCTTAGCCATAATAAATCAAATGAACACCTGCTAGGATGTTTTTTGTTGTGAAACCAGCTCCAAAAATAGAAGAAAAGAGATATCAATGCCTTAGAAATAAGCCACTTCGAGGGGGAAACCTCCAACACATTACATGAATGAAAAATTCTTGTTTGATACAAATGAAAAAACCTCCTCTCTATATATAGGAGTCAATGGGGCCACAATATAATCCTAGCCGACCTAACAATAATAATGTAAGGGCATAATAATAACAATATGGGGGTTACAAGGGTACAACAATAACAATAAGGGGGGGTATACTAACATAATAAGGGACTACACTAGTGATATAGGGACCTAACATGCCCCTCTCCTTCAAACAAGTGTTGTCCTCAACACTTGATTATTTCTTGATGCTTCTATATAAAATTATCATCCTCCCATGTGGAATCTTCTACAAGAAAGTTCTTCCACTTGTTGAGATACTCTGAAATTGATCGTAATTGTTGAGTTCTTGTTTCTGTGACTGCTTCAGAACTTATTTCAATGTGATGTTGATCTTCCTGTTGTTTCATTTGATTTTGCACCAAAGTTAGGTTATCCTTTGAGAGTTGGAGAACTTGTTGTTGATGCTTGATGTGATCTTCCACTACTTTATCATCCATATTAGATTTTATTTGATCCTTCAAACCATCCAACTTATCCTCCATTTCTGATTTTAAACCATCTATGTCATCTTCAGTTACTCTTCGTAAGATCGAAATTTGTTGTTTTTGGTACCGTAATTTTGATATCTCATACTGCAATTCTTCATCTTCATGCGTCATAATATAACTTTCTGAGGGCTTATTTAGTATGGAATTATTTTTAGGTGGCATTTTAGAACCCATTACTGATATCTATTCTTCAATATGCCCTTGGAATCACTTCAAACTGATTTTTCACACAAGACTTATGCAATTCGGAAAAAAATAAAAAAATAAATAAATAAATAAAAATAAAAAAATAAAAAAATACACACCTTTTACTTGCTTTTGAGGAGCTCGATATTGAAATTGACTTATCTCTAAACTTGCAAATCCTAAATATCTGAAATTTGGCCCTGTAGTAGTCCTCTAAAGCTTCTTTCAAATGCCACAAGTTTGACTTGATTTGAATTCTTCAAGACAAATTTATGTCCAATCTCCCACAATGACCTAATTATGGATTGGTTCAGTAGAGTGAACTTGTACGACCTGCCACGTGTCACTGTTTGCTCCTTTGGCTCTAAAATTTATAGACAAGAAATTATAGTATGTGAACTTCCAGTCACTTTTTATGGAATTCCAATCCAATGCTCAGAGAGAGATTTATGAAAATTTTCCCACGATAACCTCTTTGAGATGAAATTCAGGAGCCTTAGAAAGACCTAACTTCCACAAATCATATCTCCGAAAATATTGCGAACCAAGCTATGAAATTTTGCGAAAATGTTCCTCAGGCTTTCGGCTTCACTCTCTAAAATTTATAGCTTCTGAAGCTTCGTCGAACAAAATTTATAGTGAAAATTACTCAATGACCTGTTTAGGTTAAATTTAGGAGCCTGCAAAAAGCCCTAACTTGCATAGATCATATCTCCGAAAATATTGCGAACCAAGCTCTGAAATTTTGCGACGATTTTCCTCAAGATTTTGGCTTCGCACTCTAAAAATTTTAGCTTCTGAACCTTCGTAGAAAAAAAAATTATAGAAAAAATTCCACGATGACCGGTTTCGAGCAGCGAAAACCCTAGAATCCAAAGTTCTGATACCAAATGTTGTGAAACCAGCTCCAAAAATAGAAGAAAAGAAATATCAACACCTTAGAAATAAGCCACTTTGAGGGGGAAACCTCCAATACATTACATAAATGAACAATTTTTGTTTGATACAAATGAAAAAACCTCCTCTTTATATATAGGAGTCCATGGGGCCACAATGTAATCCTAGTGGGGCCACAATGTAATTCTAGCCAACCTAATAATAATAATGTAAGGGCAGAATGATAACAATATGGGGGTTATAGGGGTACAACAATAAAAATAAGGGGGGCTATACTAACATAATAAGGGACTACACTAGTAATATAGGGACGTAACATTTTTCCCACCATTCAGCTTGGAATACGTGTCCCATCGACCATGGTCTTATATATTTTTTACATGAATGTTTTTACCAGGGCTATTACACCGAATCAACGACAAAGTTTTCTAGTGTTGAGGAAAGACTCAAGTCCCTCACAAGACATCAAGAGGAATATAGTTGGGAGTTATAGAGTAGCCCTCTACAAGGCTACATAGATAAGGCTTGCAGTACTACCAACCCGCCTTTATACAATGAGGAGAGTAGGGAAGAGTTCTCCAAATGGATCATGTTGGGTGATTGAATGGAGCAGCATGATTTTAGAATCAAGCAACATCAACATAGTTGACTTATTCCATGTGCAGGAATTCCTGCATTAGATCCCTCCCACGGGATGGATTGGAGAGAGATTATGAGTTGGAAATCTATTGATGAGATGATTCCTACGAGAATACCCTTAGAAAGGGGCATATTGTAGCTTAGGCCCTTAGGCACAAGCACAGATGGAGGACTGAGATGGTATCATAACCCATAGGTCCCAGGACTTAGGTGGCACTGGGATCCAAGTGAACCTATTAAGGGCAGGATTGGTCAGAGGATTGTTTTGGATCTAGGTATTGAAGGATCCATTCAGGATCATTTAGCATGGGGGCATGGAATAACACACTAGTTTGTATGGGACCCTAGTGTCAATATACATATGCTTTTGTTATGGATAGAAGTGGATTGATTGAGGGCAAGAAATCCTTGGGTGGGAGGATTTGTAATATTCCCTTTTCTTGATATGGTCAAAATAAACAAAATTTACCCATCGTATTTTCCCATGGTATTTACCTTCATTTCTCAAGGAAAAATAATAAAATAATATTTCTACAGAGTCCATAAAGCCTATTAAAGGGGATAGGATCTAGGCATTTAGATCGTATGGAGTTTTCTGTATTATTGTGTTTTGTTGAGAACTTGGTGTGGCTAGTTCTAGGTTGATCCCGAGACAAAAACCCCGTGGTGACATTTGTGTGGTGGATCCATCCAAGATTCACAAGTGGGCTTCAGTGTCCTAGATTTGTCATTGTTGAGCAACTATTCATGCCATTTGTAGGGGTTCCAATATTATTGTATGGACACGTGTTATTATATTCAGCTAATAAAATAAATAAGGGCTGCATTTTTCTTTCTAGATCCCTTTTATGTTCGACATTTTGTTGAAAGTATTTTATTAGAACACTTAAATGTACCAAATATGTTGATAATTTTTTTGTTTGGGATCTTGCACATTGCCTGAGAGATATCTAAGTTTTAAAGACCTCTATCTCTTGGTTTTTAACTTACCAATCTTCTAGGGACCATGATTCCGAGAGGATTGCCTCTCTGATATTCTGTTTGATAGTCTACCACCCGATGTCTGTAGGTTCTTTCTTATTCTTGAATATCCTTCTGCTTCATTCTTTCCATAATGCCCACGGAGCAAAACCACCAACCAAAATCCAAGTATACCACTGAATTGTTGAATAAATTAAAACCTCACTACTCCACTAATTCCAACATGCCATTGAGGGTACAAACTAGATGACCAAAGAGGGAAAGGAATCGAGACCAAATTAAATTAGCGAAAGGGCATGAGTTCAAGATGTGTTCCATGGTTTCTTCCCGATTCCCATAAAGATGGAAAAAAGAAGGCCCTTTTTCTTGATATGGTCCCATGTAAGTAGTTTTCTTCTTCCTATTAACCAAAGGAACTGTGTGACTTTAGGTCATAATTTACTAGTCAAATTTTTCCTCCAAAATAACTTGTTGGGCAGGCCTTGGTGTCTAACTAACAAAGAGTAAGCTTCTTTGAGTATGAAAATTTCATTCATTTAATATCCCCATATCTTAAGCAATATGGATTTTGCGCTCCTGTAGCTCTCAGGCTTGAGTAGGCTAAGAAAGCATAACATGGTGGTCTGACCAGTGTAAATTTGATTTCCACTCACTCCATAAGTTGGAGTTTTGAGTTGGTTTCTAGAAGTTTTCTACATACCCAGGTGATCCGTAGTAAATTCTTCTAGCTCTCAAAGATCTTCCTGGTCTCCTATATATATTAAAATTTGTTCATCCATTCCTTTAATTTATTAATATTATATATATGACATTGATTTTATTAATATCACTTATATTACATTGAATTACATGTATGCTCTTTTATTATAATATATATTTACCTATACACCTTTTAATTTAATATCATGTATATTACATTATTATATTGCTATTTTAAATCATAATATTTAAGAAATTTTACATGTTTATATAGTGTTGAGCTTTCTAGAAAGGGGGTTGAATGGGATTTTTGGAGAAATGCAACATGAAATAATAGATGCCTCTAGATATGGGGCAAAAGGTATGGTTAAAATTTTTTGAGCTATAGTTATGCTGAAGTCATGTACTAGAGTTTTTGGATGTGGGAAGCTGACAGATAATCGCTCGAAACTACAAGTATCTTTGCATTTCTTAAGGTATAAGGTTTTTTGATAGTAACAAATCCATTGTTGAAAGACGCAAGGTTAAGAGTGTGGAAAACATCGGGATGGATGCCTAAGCAGAGGAACAAGACAGACTAAATCAAAACTAAACAGAAATAATTTCATCTTTTGTTAAAAGTTATTGAAATACTTCCGAGTATAGGGGTATTGTTGAATTTTTGGCATTTTTTTGAATGAATACTGAACAAAGATCTGGATGTAAAACAATATTTTGACTTTGTACTGGTACAATATATAAACCAGACATTTTTTCTACTGAAAAAAAAAAAAATATATATATATATATATATATATATATATATATTTATTTATTTATTTATATATATATATATTAAGCAATTGGTGTCTCTGTTTCTTGGATGAGTGTTCACTTTTTTTAATTAATATCACTTATATTACATTAAATTACATATATGCTCTTATATATTTATTTATTTATTTAGCATAAACGGATAGATTTTATTTTGAGATGGTGGGTCGGGCCAGAGCCTAAACAACCCCTATTACATTTTATTTTTTCCAAAAGACCCAATGGGTCAATATCCAAATCTTACAATGCTAAGCTTCTTGCTTATGGAATAGGGTGCCAAACTGGAACTTCATTATTCTTTGTGAGATCTCCTTGGGCTAGGAGGCAACCCATGTTTGCCTTTGCATCCGCTTCCTGGTTGAGATTTTGAAGGATGTGATAGAAGGGGCGAGAGTTGAATCTCTGCAACACTTTGCGGAGTCTCTACAGATTCTTGTTGAGCGTCGGGTTGTTGAAGTGATCGTCTGTATTTAAAAATTTTATCAATATTTCTGAGTCTCCGAAGACTTGAATATCTTTTTCTCCATTTCCCTGAGAAATCTGGCAAGCTTTGAGCAGTCCAAGAAGTTCTGCCATATTATTAGTGTTCTTCTCGAGACCCTAACTAAAACTGACTTTGATGTGGCTATTCGAGGAGTAGATTATTCCCCCAGCACCGGATATCCTCGAGTTTCCTGTGGAGGCACCATCGAAGAAGATCGTTACTTTTCCCTATTTCTTCCACCATTCTTGAAAATCAATTTTAGGAAGTTGGAGCCTCCACTCAGGATTGATGCAAGGTTGAGAGAGTGTTTTATTGCTGGTAGCTCAATTCAAGGGCGCACCCAACCAGCATAACTCTACTGGGAGGAGAGCGTTGTCTAGATTTTGGGGCCAATTCTCCACAGTCTCCAGTAGTAGTGCTTTGGCCTTGATAACCACTTCAAAGGGAGATCATTTCCTGTTTTGAAATATGACTTCATTCCTCGCCAACCACACCTTCCAGCAAATATATTTGGGAATGACATGCCAAATTTTAGCCCACATGGACTTGCTATTTAAAGCATAGGGATATCGCTCTTTCCAAGAGGAAAATAGACTAAGAACAGTGAGGTGTGAAGGATTTTGAGCATTCAGCCCGAGCATGGCCTGTGTCCAGACATCTTGGGTGAAGGGGAATTCTATAAACAGATGTTCACTCGTCTCCTGATCCGCGCAACAGAGGGGGCATCTATGAGGAGCAATTATTCCTCTCTTCTCCAAATTTTCACCTGTTAGTACCCTTCTATTCATGAGCACCCAAGTGCAAAAATTAATCTTCGGGAGCCTGATTGGGTCCCAAACATCACACCATAGCGAAGGGGATAGCAACTGTTGGCTGGATTGAAAAGCTGCGAAGCCCTGTGATGCAGTGTAAACGCCAGTCTTACCCCAGCCCCACTTATCTCTCGCACGCCGATGCATAGGGGCCAAGCTAGAGATCGCAACAAGGAAATTGTGATGTTGAGGTAGAAACCTGTCCGGAAGTCGAGGGAGGGCCCAGCCGATCCAATTGCTGTCAGCGTCCCATGAATATATGTCTTCCAGCATTTGAATGCCATGATCGTAGAGCCAGGCACGTAGCTCAGCAATTTCAGGGGCTAGATTGAGAGGTTGAAGTCCCATGATCTTATCATCCCATAGTTGAATTATTTTCCCATTTCCAGGGATTCTGAATAGATGGTGTTTGAAAACTCGCAACCCCCAGGCAGGATGGGATCAAATAGATAATCCAGCGCTCAATACTATGTGCCAAAACCATGGTAATGCCCCTTGGTATTCTAATTTTGGAGCACAAAAGGGCATACACGACTTGTCATGTACATTTCCGTGTACATACGCTACTTAGCCCTTACAAACCCGCGTATTCTTTGTGACATACCATTTTCATCATTGCTCTGGCCCTTACAGGAATTCCTTTCTCCATTACATCTGAACTGCTCTGTAGATACATCAGATTTACATCATTAATAAACTCATCATGTCAGTTTCCATCAAGGACAACTTTATCAAGCAGGTTGCCATCAACTTTATCAAGTAGGTTGCCATCAAGGACAACACTCTGCATCATATTGCCAACAGATGGTCTTTGAAAAAATCCCAACCCCTGCTACAAAGATTCCATGGAGTGATGCCTTTACTAGGCACAACTTCATCCATATTATTCTTTGAAAGCCCATGTAGATATTTTTTAAAGAGTACATGGCTAATTGGGTGCCTTTAGTTTCAGAACATTTTCCATAGGATTTTACCTCCCAAAGCTAGATTGGCCAGCCCAGGGTCTCTTACCTGAATGCCTCCTTTTGATTTTGGTCTTTTCACAATATCCCAGCTAACCAAATGAATTTTTTTTTGGTTCCCCTTTCCACCTTGCCATAGGAATTTTCTTAGCAGCTTAGAAAGCTGCTCGTTGATTGATTTTGGAGCTAAGAGGAATGCTTCCTGATATATTGGAAGGGAGGAGAGGACAAATTTAAGAAGAATTAGCTTCCCTGCTGCGGTAAGCCACTGTCCTCCCCATGCATTTTTTTTTGCCTTGATTTTGCTGAGAATTTCTGCCCAGTGGAGGGCCTTGTTGTTTCCCAAGGTTAGTGGTAGATCAAGGTACTTGATTTTATCCCACAAAGCAAATCCTGTATAGCCAAGAACTTGTGCTATCCAATTGATGGTTTGCTGGTCTATCTCCCAACCATATACAACACTTTTCCTCCTGTTGACAAGAGCTTCAGAAACTCTGCAAAAGCTTTGAATTACTTCGTTAAAGGCCATTGCAATTTTTAGAGAAGCACCTCCCAGAAGAATATAATCATCAGCAAACAGGGCATGATTAATTGGGTCTGTTCCCCTGACCGCTCTGATGCCAGGAAGAGTTTTTGCTAACTTTTTAGCATTAAGTTTTCAGCTTAGTGAGTCAACCATCAAAATGTACAGGAAGGGGGACAAAGGGCAGCCTTGCCTAATGCCCCTCGAAGCTTTGAAATAGCTGGTCGACCTTCCATTTACAAGAGGGGCAATCCACAGTTCTCCAATACATGATTTTATCAATCTTATAAAATCAACGTTGAAACAAAAAACGGAAAGAATTTGAAGGAGAAAAGAGTGTCTTACCTGGTCAAAGGCGTTCACCGTGTCTAGCTTGATAAGCATCCCTTGCTTATGACGTTGGTGGTTGGAATGAATGGTTTCCTAAACCAAAGCCACATTGTCCAGGATACGCCTCCCTTTGACAAACCCCCCTTGGCTTGGAGAGATGAGTTTTTCCAGCAGAGGCTTGATTCTGTTCGCCAGAAGTTTGTAGGAGAGGATTTTATATGACACATTGCAAAGCAAAATAGGCCTGAATTGGTCGAATGACACCAAATTCACTTCTTTAGGGATTAGAACTAGGAAAGTGGAGTTTGTGCTTCCTCCCACTTTGGCTTTTTGGAGGAATCCTTTGATCATTCAAAACATATCAACCTTAATAATTTCCCAATAGATTATGTAGAAATGAATGGAGAACCCATCAGGACCAGGAGCTTTGTCTGGCTCCATTATCCAGATGACATTTCTGATTTCTTCTTTAGTGAAGGGCTTCAAGAGGCTAGATTTTTCCTCCTCGCTAACGAATTTTTGGACGCGAGAGAGGAAATCTGCAAATTCCTTCTCGCTGTCTAGACCCTCTTCCTTGTACAACTGCTGAAAGTGAGAGGTTGCAACCTCCCTTATCGCAGTTGTTCCTTTGTGGATAGTCCCATCCGGGGAAGTAATTTCAGCAATGTGATTTCTCGAGAGGCGAGCTCGAATTTGATTATGAAAGAAGGCATAATTTTTATCTCCAGACTCAAGCCAATGTTTATGGGACTTGAGCCTTAAGGATTCTTCCTCTGCTTTGAATGTGCAAAGAGTGGTAAGTTGGGCTTCTTGCTCAACCTAAATTTCAGAATTGGTAATGTCTTGGTTTTCCAATACCATTTGCATATCAAGCAACTGCTCATTAGCCCGTTTCCTTAGGCTAGTGGGGGAGACTGAGGTCTTTTTATCCATACTTTCAGGGTTGATTTGGTAGCCTTAAGTTTCTGCTTCCACACATAACTGGGCGATCCATTGACTGGAATGGACCAAGCTTCCGAGATAGTCTCCATAAATCCTTCCCTATCTAACCAGAGGGGGTTGAACTGGAAAGGGATGGGCCCCAATTTTTCTTCTTCTTCTAACAACAAAAGAATGGGTTTATAATCTGAAGTTATCTTTGGCAGAATTTTAGTGGAGATGATCTTATTTTCGGAGAGGAAGGTGCTTTGAAGTAAAAATCTATCGAGGTGGGATGAGATGTGATTTGCCCCGGTTCTCTTGTTTGTCCAAGTGTAGAGGCCTTTTTTTGGTTTGAAATCCAGAAGATCCCATTGCTGAATCAAATCTTCCACTATTGGAAGGAAATTATCCTTGCCAATGGTTCCTCCTCTCTTTTCCTTTGGTTCAAAAACTAGATTGTAATCTCCTGCTAGAATTATATTCTTGGGGGAGTAAGCATCTAAAAAATCCGCTAGGGTTTTCTAGCAGTCTTTCTTTTCAACATAAAGGACTAGGACATTAAGATTAAAGAGAGCGAAAGTGATATTACTTGCATGGTGTTGTATTTTGGTGTAGATCCAGTGTTGCGTTTCGAAGGAGCTTTTGAGGTGGAATTTATCTTCCTCCTAGAGAGTGGCGAGCCCTCCACAAGAACCCCTTGCGCTTACTGCTTTTCTGGCTTTTGTTTTCCATTTCATTTTGTTGAGATCTAGAAGGGCTGCCCCTTCTATCTTAGTCTCTTAAAGCATGAGGATCTCTGGGGTTTCTGATTTCAGAAGGTTCTTCAAAACTTCAGCTTTTAAGGGTTTCCCCAAGCCTCTATAGTTCCAAGAGACTAATTGCATTATTTACTAGCAGAGAGGGGGACAAAGCCTCCCTTGGGAGGCCTGGTTCTAGTTTTTATGCCTATGGTCATCTCAATCATAGGATGGCTACCTTGCATTTTTTTTTGTTTCTCGGCCTCTTCCTCTCTTGCCTCTCTATGGGATTTCCTCCTGCTCTTTTCAATAGCCTTTCAAATGTCTTATCTTTCGAGGATCCGAAGATCTCCGTAGACTTCTTCCTTGTCATTTCTGCATAGATGGGGAGTTGGAGGTTCCTCTTGGTGTCCCGACTTGTAGAGGGGCTGTTTCTTCTTGGATTTTCTATTCCTCATTAGTAGTAGGATGTTGTTCTGCCTCTTCAATTGTTGTTTCTTCTTCTCGGGCACTGAGTATTTCGAAGGGGTTGCTAGAAGCCTCAACTCTTGGAGGGGCAGAGCAACCCTCCCCATGAACCTGATCCGATGAAGGAACTCCTCCCCTTGCAGGCACTCCTTTCCCTTTGTTTCTGTTGTTCTATTTAGCTATAGCAGCTTTCTGGACTTGAGTCCATTGTTCTTCGCTTACGTTCTCTGCCTCCTCCTCTACTTTCTTTTTGCATTGCTTGGTGAAGTGCCCGTAGCCATGGCAATGCCAGCATTTGAACAGGATTTTCTCATAATCTAGCACTTGAATATGAGTCCAATTCGCCACTGTGAGTTTTATAACTTAAGGGAGGCCTTCTTCCAGGTCAATTTCTACACATATTCTAGCACATGAGAACTGGTCTCTCCTTTCTACTCTGTCTATATACTTTCCTAACTTATTGCCAATGGTTTCTAGCGATTTGGGGTTCCAGCAATGCAGAGGTAAGTGTGGCAGTCGAACCCACACAGGAACAACTGAGGGAACATCCTGCGATGGGTCAAAATACGGGGTCCATTAGTTCAAGTATAGACCCTGGGTACCCATGAAATACGGTCTGTTCCTGAGGATGAGATTCCTATCCTCCACCGAATCGAAGACAAATACGAAGAATCCCTTGCCAATGAAAAAACTTTTGATTCCTTCTTTGACCAATGTTCTCCAGTTCCTTTGAACCCATGCATCAATTGTTTTGGGCGAGGGCCAGAACCTGGTGAACTGCCTTATGAGCCCTCTTTCCGCTAGATTCAGAGCCAATTTGCAGGGTTCTTCAATCGGGAGGGCAACCGTGGGTATGGTTTCCATTCTTTTCACGAATTTTTGTTGCTGCTCACATGTTGGGCGTTTGTTGCAGCCAACAACAAGTTTCTTGAACGCAGATAGCTCTTGGGGAAGTAAAGACGCGACATTGAGGCCCCCTCCTGGGGCCATAGCAGATATGCAACACGCGGAAGCATTCAAGGTTTCTGCTCAGCCACCGCGCGTAGATTCCAAATAGGTTTTTCCATTTTCAAGAAATTTTCTTTTTTGATAAGATGAGTTTTCTGTTTTTTTTAAGCAATTGGTATCATGGGACGAGGTATGTATAAAAAAATAAATATGAGAGATTTGAACCTCAAATTTTTTGGGATATACCACATTATTATCACAACTGTTGCCAATTAAACTTCTCTCTAATGACCATAGATAATTTTCACTTAAACACATTAAACATCTCATTTTTTTAGACACTTTGCAGTATGTCAAATGAGGATTACATAAACGATAATTTTCACTTAAACACATTAAACATCTAATTTTTTAGACACTTTGCAGTATGTCAAATGAGGATTACATAGACGATAAATTTTTTGCTACTAATTTGCCCAAAAAAAAATCAATAAAATAAGTTATAAATTCTAAAATTGCTAAGACCTCGTCTAACTATAACATCTTGTAAATAAAAACTTATAAAATCAAAATAGTTATACCAAACTTTATTACATGCAAAAAGAAAAAAGGAAAAAAACTCATAAGCAAAATCTCAAAACACCAATCACTATCCTCATCCATAAAACAAAAAAATGTTTAAACATTTCATAATTTAATACAATTTACTTCACTCTGGTTTACTTATTATCATAAATCTTTTCGACTTAATTGAAAAAATACATTTTACTTTTTATCATACAATATGACAAATCTTTTTATCAAAAGTGTAAAATAAATTTTGTTTTCGTCCTGCAGTGCAATTCAATTACATTTGGGAGAACAAAATTTCATTCTCCTTTCAATATTCAATCACAATCACAACGAAAGCGTCCCATCATCTAATGTAATGTAGAGTGGATGTAGATGCAGTGTAGGGGTCCAATCCCCACCACCACCCACAACCACATGACATCCCACTTTCCCAATCTATTTTATTTTGCTCATCCTCACCAACAATTTCCAACCATCCAGAGCCGTCGGATGATGGATGGCCACCCAACGGACGTCATCCACCACGCCAAAACTAATCGAAATTATAAATAATTTGCACCTATATTTTAATTAAATAATGTTTACCGCGTCATCATGATATGCGTCCTCCTCCTCTCTCAACCAGATGATCAATATCATTTCGTAACTATTTTCTCCCCCTCTTATGCCACGGATTGATTGATTGATTGAAACAGCAGCAGCAGCATCACAGCAAAGGGCGAGCAGTTCCGGCCTCTGCACTTATCAAGTCTATCCATTTTCCATTTTGTTTTTCAGATCGACCCGGACAGGACTCAGACTCGGGACCTCCAAGTCGGATCGATCTCCGCTTTCCTGCGGGGTTCTTGATCGGGGCGGTGCGCAGATCGCGTGGAATTTGAATGGCAAGAGTCAATAAGTTCGCCGCACAGAACCTCAATGACATCTATGGGAAGAAGGAGCCGAAGCCTCCCACCCCGACCGATAACGCGAACCCCGCCGGCACCCGCCCCCGGGGCAGTGGAATGCTTGTCCTCACCCGCCCTGTGAAGCAGCCGCAGCCGCAGCCGCTGTCGAGCGTTGTACCTAAAGAGGGAAAAACCATTCAAGCGGGATTGGGATTGAGCTCTTCGTCGTCTTCGTCCCTGAAGAAGGAGAGCGTTCCAGGCGTCCAGGCTGTTCAAAACCCGGTAAGTTCGACAAACTCAGTGGTAATTTCTATCGAGAAAGACAGTAAACCGGAGGCGGAGAGCTCCGGTTCGAATCCTGGGAAGGATAAAACCGCAACGTTAACAACACCCCCTGCGCAGAATGCGAAAATAGAATCCGAAACTATTTCGCTGAGACCCCAGGGAGTTTACACCCCACCTGCTGCTCGAGGGATGCAGGCCGTGCATTTGGCTGTCGGTGCGGGCATTAAGCGGCCAGTTTCTATGGAGAATGCTGCGGTTTCTCAAGAGAAAACCGAGGCACCGCCTGCCCCATTTGACCAACCTGCACAGTCTGCCGAACCCTTAGGGCCTTGCCCTCCCGGAAAAGAATTACAAGAGCCCATAGATGAAAAGGGTCTAGAGACCCTTACAGGTGAGGCCATTACAGATGCTCTGCCGCCGCCACCGCCGCAAATTAAACCCTCGCGCCCAGAGCCCTTTAGACCCCCGCAGTTACGGGGTGATACGGCCACACGGATCGCAAAGACTGAATCGGAAGCTGGGCCTAGTTATCCGCCTACCCCAACTCGGGATGATCCGAGCCTTGGCCGCAGGGACACCCGCAGCAACCTTCAGCAGCAGCCGAGGGGTAGGAGAGAGGAGCGATCAGTGCAGGAAGGAGGGAGGTATTTTAGGGATCCACCGCAGGGGAGGTATGACCACCCAGAGGATCGCATGTATGAGCGCCCTGGCTCAGGTGGAAATGGATATTATTACTATAATAGAGAAAGTAATTCTCAGTCTCGGCCCGGACCAGAGGGAGGGAGGAGTTACGATATCGAGGTTATAAGGCCTGGCTCTGGAGGAAGTGACTATGTGAAGGATCGGTACAATAGCAACAATAGGGATTTTGCATATGGAGGCAGGCAGAATTTTGACAGGCAGATGACAAGTGTCCCAGATAATCTGTATAGAGAGGGGTATGGTAACAACTATGATTCTTCTTATGAACATAGGCAGGATTTTAACAGGCAGGATGGGACGTATAGGAATAACTATAATCATCAATTCAGGACTGGTGGCATGAATAGAGAATTTGTGAACAGAGGTGGGTACGGTGGTGGTGTTAGAGGTGGTGGAGGGCAAAGGAGGGAACAGTATGGAAGAAACAATCATTTTGGTCCAGGGGGGCACTTTAGAGATAACTTTGTGCAACCTTCAATTAATGGCAGGTTTTCTGGTCAGCAGAGAGAGCAGGAGGGTAGTTTCAGACAACATTCTAGGATGCAGAGAGATACTTACGGGGGTGGTGGTGGTTATCGATACAATGGTCTGGGACATGCCTCAAATATGGGATACGGTGATGAGGTTTATCAAAGACCTAGATCTGGAGGATATGAGGTTGATTCAACAAGGCCTGGATCTGGTGGATATGGAGGTGATGTCGGGGGAAGACCAATTGGTTCTGCAGACTCCATGATGAACAGGCCTGGTTTTTACAATGGACGTAGGTCTCCAATTTCTCAAGATAAAACGGGACACGATGACTATACGAATGGGCCTCAGGGAAGATACCGCCAATTTGATGGTCCAGGCTCTAGAATGAATGAGATGCAGGGTGTGGATGCAGGTTATCAGAGGCCTAGATCTGGTGGCTATCGAGGTAATGTAACAGTCATTTGAGTTTTATTTAAAAGAATATGTTAAGGTAAGAAATCACCATTGCCCCCAGCTAGTAACCTCTAGGTATAAGCTTTACCGTGATAATTAGGGATGTTGCTGTATAAAGCTACACATAAATTTTTATTTGCAACAAACTTAAAGTAATTGGTACTGCTGTGCTGCATTGTCATTATTCTTACTTGCTCACAAGCTTTTTTACAGATGGCTTCCTGTGCGTGTTATTTTTGTGACATGTGCTGATTTAATTTTGTGGTTTGTGCAACTCATGTGAATGTAATGTTGTGGTTTGTGATGGAATAACATATCTTTAAGCTAGCTTTGATGGTCACTATATGAGTAGTCAATTTTTTAGGTATTAGGTTTACCTATGCCAGGCTTTTATATGTAGTCTGTGGCAATTGGGCTGAAGCGACTTTTGGGGTCAGTTAGTGTTATTTTTCTAACATAGAGAACCTGCTTCTTATAGGAATTGTGTCTGGAAGGCCCATGGCATCTTCAGATTCTCAGATGAGCAGTTCTAATAATTTCATTGACAAAATAGACCATGAGGGGTTTTCTAGTAGACCTCAAGAACGGTACCACTTTGAGGCTCCATTTTCAACAGCAAGTGAAGTCCAATCTTCAGACTTTCTTTCTAATAGGAGATTAGATAATTCAAGGGATTCATTCAATGAATTTGATTCGTACAGGCCCCGGCGAGATATATACAAGGCAGAAGCAATTATAGATGAAAATCCTCAAGAAATTGCTCGTGATTTTTCAATGGAGTATAATGTGCTTAATTCAGAATCCTTCAAGGCAGGGTCACATGAAGAGGAATTAGTAAGAGGTAATCACAAAGTGGATACTGAACAAACCTTTTTTGGTGAAGATAAAAGAACATATCCTACAGAGGAAGAGCAGCAAATAGAAAATGCAAGAAAAAAAACTGTGGACCAGGACCAGTTTTCTGAAGGAATGACTTTGCAATTGAGGCAGGAAGGAAGCCTTCAACAAGACATGAGAGAAGAGTTAATTGAAGTTGTCACAAACGGAGAACCGATTATAGAATCTGCTGTGTCACATATTGTTTTTAATGGGACAAGTGGACAGCACAAGGAAGAAGACAACCCAGCCAACTTATATAGTCTTGAGAAAGACAAGTTGGCTGATAGGTTTGCGTCTAGTAAAATCTTGGTTGGCCATAGTACTAGTCCTAGACAAGTTCAAACTGATTCTTCATCCAGTATGAGGTCCCCAAACTATTACGGCAGTAGAGGTGCAGGTCAACAAACAAGTTCATACCGGTCAAGATCTTCCTCAAACTCATGGAGAAAAGAGACGAGTGAGACAAAAAATGTTCCAGCACGTGGGTTTACAAGTATGTATGGAGAACACAATTACAGGTCGCAATCAAGGGAATCTCCCACCACAGAAAGATATCAGGTAACCTCTCTTTGATTAACACAATACAGATATATTTTTGACTTAATATTTGAAGTTCTACGTACTTGATTACTAAAAACAGGTCTGTACTTTCATGACGTCATTTGCTTAAGTTTTAGCAATGCTTCTAGAATAGTCGAGTACATCAATTTGGTCGTTTGCTGATTGCTGTTTTGGTGAACAGTTTTGACACGGATGAAAATGTTTATATCTACATTTGTTCTGGCCTTTATAAATGGAAGGCACGTGTTTGAGAGGCTTAAAGAATCTTATTTCCTTTTCAAATCGAGTCCTTGATGAATATGCATGGCAGGAAACCTGTTGTGTTGTTGGTAAGCAATGATTTGTACATTCAAGAATTTGTGTTTTTCTGAGGGATACTACAGATTTTCTAATGGAAGGGATCCTAAATAAAATTAAATAGAAAAGTGTATGAAATGTTGAATGGAATGCGCATGTTGGGTAATTTTCATAGACAGACTAGCTATGCTTTAATTTGGCTTTACTGTTGTGCTTTCTAGCATGGTCTCATGCTTCTTTAATCTTCTGAGCAGGACAATTTCTAGCTTTGACTATGGTTGGCAGTGGGCGACTTTGGTAATGCTGAGTGTAATATTTTACATCTTTATGATCACAACTTGCACTGCATGATGGAGTATTTTACCCTAATGGAAAGGACAATAGAGCATTTATGCCTGAAGTTCATTGTATTTGCCAACTTGACTTGGAAGTTTCAAAACTAGGGCTGGCTCCATTGTTCTTTTGGGTAAAATCCAATCCTGAAATATCAAAATAGTGTTTCTATTTATTTGTAGATAAGTGCCCCTTTAATTTAGGGCGCTCAACTTGTTTTTAATATTTGTTTTTAGATGTAGTGATAGGTGTTTGTGAATTGTGTTTTGGACAATGCTACAGGGCTCTTAGCTTGAGAACTAGCTTTTAGCTACATGGATGAATTCATATAATCGAGCTGAAAATATTGTAATTGCGAACAATGCGATATGGGTATCGACTTTAGAGGATGTCATTTACACTATTGAAATATGCAATAAATTTAGAATGTGTTTGTTTTAGTTGAACACCGAGTTATTTTACATATAAATGTGGCAGAGCTATGTTCTTACACTGAAAATGTGGGTTTTCCTTTTTCAAATGGATGCATAATCTCAGATCTTTTGCTGGGACAAGCAAGCAAGCAAGATAGAAGTGAGTGTTTTTTCCAACCCTGGATGTTGCAAAACTGAAGCGCACAGAAATACATTTCTTTAGAATTGCGGTCCATGAGTTTTAAGACACCACCATTGAGCACTTCGCCTATAAAATTGAAAAGTGGTTTATTAGTTTCTGAATCATCGAGCATATCAAGAATGTTAGTTTCTTTATGTTTAGTAACAGTTTAACAGGTATGCATATTGCATCAAAAATAGGATCCAGTAGTGACCGTTGCCATTCAAAGGTCAATAGTTCGCTGCAATTCATTGTTGTCTAGACTTGGCTATACATGGTAGAGCCTGATATGAAAGGATCTTATAGAAACAATTATGATGGAATGCCTGTTTAAATAATTGTATTTACCTTTCTTAAATGTAAATTCATTGAAGTCAGATGGGTTTTGATTAGGTGGTTAATCAAAGCACATTCAGTGCTGAGATCTGGGTTCAAATCCCCCAGAAGACGTGTTGCTGCATTGATGCATTTAACTGAGTTAACTACTATATCTGAGACTGGTTGGAAGTCTTGGTGATCTCGATGACCCATATCTTAATGGGCGAGGCTAGGTTCAAGTTTTGGGGGAGTTTGGCGTAATAGATATCCCTTGGACATGGCAGATATGCCAAATGTATGTCCATATCCTTGACAAAGGGCGATTTACCAATAGGAAAATATGTAAATCCAATGAAGCTAATAAAGATTAAAGAAGGATTATGTTATTAACAGAGGTTTCCAAATGAAACGGTATAAAAAAATTAGGACTGTGTTACAAATAACTGATGTGTTACAAATAACTGATATAACTCCCTGAGTGAGGAACAATCAAGTAGCTCAAGTAGACCTCTTTCACTGGCATCATTTTTCCTCAAGGTAAATGCTAATTTAGAGACTTGGTTTATGGTTGAGTATGGATTTATTTCAATCGTTAGGTATTGAATTGTTAGTTAATTTTATAGTCAAATTCTTCTGATTAGTTTTTGAGTTGAGGAATTCTTAAATGCCTAGGGGAATCTCTCACAGATCGAGGATACTTGAATGTAAGGGAATACTTGTAAAAGGTGAAGTAAAATGGGGAAGCAAATAAATTGGAAGCCGATTTTGGTGTTGGACATGCTATTTGAATATTTGGTTCTATGCAAATTGAAAAAGTGCTTGGCGTGACAACAACAATGCTCTTTTTTCTTTTTGATGTTCGACAAAGGAATGGTTTGATCTAGGGTGATTCTGAATGTTGTGTTTACATCAGAGAAGATAAATGGAAACAAACTAGAGGAATTTGAGATCTCATGAATTGTAGAAAAACATATTTAGATGAATATATGAAAACATATTTAGTTGAATATAGCTTTATATGAGTTATTTTGTTTTGGGGTTATATTAATGCATTGGAATCTTAATAACATTTACTGAGAAGATGGATACACATTTTGTTTTCTTATTATTAATCACTTTTGATAGTATACAGAATGTTCTTAATTTACTATTATTATATTCTTATTACATTTATAATTATCTCATTTATTATTATTATTAATTACTTTTAGATTAAATGGTTTTTTTAATTTATAAATCAAATTTGATATTGTAATTACTGTTACCTTTGTTTTATATGTTTTGATTATATAGTTAATTTAATATGTTTTATCCTTGCTATCTCTGCAATGTGTTTTTCATCATTTTCATAATTTTTTTAAGATGTTTAGATTTTTTCTTTAATTTTTTTTGTTTCTTCCAGGAAAGAGATCAGCTTTCTTCTTAGCCAAAGAGCTAGAGTAAGATTGCTGGTACAAGACCAGTCCACATGTATATTCACTTAAAAGTTCACAAGGCTTCAAACCAATCCAACAATATTATCAAATTATTATAGTTCATATCAGTAGCAGAGATTTAAACCTTACTTTACATGTCTAATCTCTTTCTATATATCATTTGGTTTCAATACTAATAGTTACATGTCTATCTCTTTCTATATATCATATGGTTTCAATTATATATATATATATATATTTATTTATTTTGCATTTAACAATGTTGATACTTTCCCCTCTTTTTTTTTATCAATTTAAAATTTATTTTAAATACTGTTATTTCTCTTTTTTTTTAATTATTTATTTTATAAATTTAATTGAAAATTTTGTTAACATTGTTTAAAACAAATATTTTTATGAAGTATTTTATTATTTAGGCTTTGATTATTATTATTTTTCTTTTCTAAATTCTAATGCTAGTTCACTTTTTCCTTCACTTGCTTTTGTAGTATTACCTTTATTATTCCTTCTATTTTAGGGACTATTTTTTTTTATCATTTTTTTTTCAAGTTCTAAACCTAGGTCTTTTGTTTTAGCATTGCAAGTTATTATTATCTACTCTAGATCCATTTTAAGTCTGATCTAATAAGCGTCAAGAGAGAACACATATCTTTTCACTCTAAAAGATGTTTGCATCTCAAGAGATATGATCCCTCTCGATGCTCGGTAGATTTGGAGTTAAGATCCGTTGGTTCTATTATTTATTATAATTATTTTTATTTTTATTTTATAAGTCAATTTTTTTCTATTAATTCAAGAGAAAGATATATTGTGAAAAAGCAGGATCCATGAAAACAAGGCCTCATTCTTATCGGATTTGTTGGCCACTAGATACATGCAAAAGAGAACTAAGAGTAACTACAAAACTAGAGCCCATAGGTAGATTTGGAGTCAAGATACGTTGGTTCTATTACTTATTATAATTATTTTTATTTTTATTTTGTAAGTCAACTTTTTTCTATTAATTGAAGAGAAGGACATATTGTGAAAAAGTAGGATCCATGAAAACAACGCCTCATTCTTATCGGATTTGTTGGCCACTAGATACATGCAAAAGAGAATTAAGTGTAACTGTTCAAAACTAGATAGCTTCATATCAAGAGCCCACCAGAGACAAAACTGAGCAAAAACTAGAAAATATCCCACTTGCTTCATTTCATATTTTCTTCAGTCGGAAAAACCATCGTTACTTCCATCAGCCAGGCGACGTAAGGCGTGCAATCCTTGTTGATTGCACGGAAGTGATGCTTGGCGATCTAAAATGCGCCCTTGATTGTGCATAATATCAGAAATGAACTGATCATTTCATTGCGGTCTGCTTGGTGGTCTTGAGCTAGCTGGTCTATTGACGCTTGGACAAGGCAGATTTGGGCTTCAATGGAATCAAAAAGAGGTGGCAAATCAACACGCCCAAGTGAGCCTCCTTGCAGCATGTTGAGCTCACCTTCATTCGTTGGCTGATCGCTTGGTCTTTTCTCTCTTGCCCTGTTGGCCACCCCCCAACGGGGATGACCTCACTGTCTCAACATTCGCAACTCTTGGATAACACAACTCTGACTTGATTTGACTGCTCCCTCCAAACAAGAGCATAGAAAAACATCTGGCTGTTCCCACCATGGCTTGCGAAGAGGACTTGAACTTCCCTACCCCTGACTGAAGATGATTGACTTAATGATTTTGCCCTTGAACTCCCTCCTTCATATCAAGACCCCACCAGGCACAAAATTGAGTAAAAACCAGAAAATATCCCAATTACTTCATTGCATATTTTCTTCACGCAGGGCTTGTGCATCATTACTTCTGTCAACTAGGCGATGTAAGCCATGCGACCCTTGTTGGTTGCGCCAAAGTGATGCTTGGTGATCTAGAATGTGCCCTTGATTGTGTAAAATATTAGAAAAGGAACTAATCATTTCATTTCGGTCTTGAGCTAGCTGGTCCATTCAGGCTTGGACAAGGTGGATTTGGGTTTCAATGGAATCAAGAGGAGGTTGGTAAATCAACACACCTAGGTGAGCCTCCTTGCGGCATGTTGATCTCACCTTCATCTGCCGGCTGATCCCCTGGTCTTCTTTCTCCCTTGCTCTGTTGGCCACCCCCTTGATGGGGAAACCTCGTTGTCTCGGCATTTGCAACTCGCGGATAACACAACTTTGACTTGAACTGACTAAGTCCTCCAAACAAGAGTAGACAGAAACACCTGACTGGCCCCACCATGGCTTTCCAAGGGAGCTGAACTTCCCTACGCCTGACTGAAGATGATTGACAGAATGATTATGCCCCTGAACTGCCTCCTTAGGCACCACAAAGCTCAGGGCTAGGATCTCTTGGATACTAATGAAGCAACCGACGCATAAAAAAAGCCAGATTGATCTTATGGGGAAGGCAAATGGGGGGAAAATTACCTGTGAAAGAGCTGAAGAAGTCCAAAAAGCCACGCAAACATATGACCTATTTACATCCAAGAGGAAACCATGCAGGGGGATGGAATTATAATGCAAATGAAATCCCTTTGCCCAGTGGCCTCGTAAGAGATTTGAACCTGGGTCCTAGACTATAAGTGCAACGTCAACCCACTCCAGTTCTCTGCCATTGCCCGACCTTTGAGTTGCAATATGAGTTTCCCACCCACCAGCGTGATGACTCGTGGCTCCGAGAGACTCGCAGAGGTAGATTCAACACCATCCTCAATTGCATCGAATTTCATTTCCTTATAGTTACAACTACGTGTCTAGACCAACACCACCAACCTCGAGAATGTTCTCCGGGCAGCTTCCCAACGCTCGCTGTCTACCATGTTTATGCCTAATTGTTGTTGTGTTGGGGATTAAGAAGGCCTTGTGATCCCATAAATTCCTCGTTACTCACTTCCAACTACGATTAATTATAATTATAATTATTAATTTTATATTTTATTTTAATTTTATTTTTAGTTTTTGTAATTTGACTAAGTGAAAATGTTTTTATTGATAATCATCATTATTTATTATTTTAACATTTTATAAAGTTAAAATGTTTACAAAACATTGCAACATCTCTATGCAGAATAGGCAATTTAATTTCGGCCTTTATTATTTTTAATTGAGGGTACATATAAATGTTTACAAATATTAAGAATCTTGTTATATTGTATGTTTCTTGATAGTATTAAGTTTTAATTCAAAAAATGTTATAAAATTGAATTAAAATAAAATATTTATAAAATATTTTGATTTTGAAATGAGTTATGGTTTTTGGGCATGTGGTATTGATAAGCCATGTTATTGGCTCATGGTATTGTAACAAAGCCTCTTTAGATATTAATAATATCCATGGAATGTTCATATTTAAGAATTTTGTTATATTGTAAGTATTAATTTTTAATGTGCTTATAATTAAATGTAAATATAGTTACAAAATGATTATTTTATAATTAAATTTATATATAGTTACAATATCTATTGTTAATATTTCTTTTATCTAGAAAATTGTTTGTAATTTTTAATAAAATAAAATTACAATAAAATTCAATTTAAAAAGTGTTTATATCTAACATCTAATGCCTAAATATCTCCATACACATCTCCATTATAATGGGCTTTAGAGCATCTCTCAGTGCAATTATTTTATTATTTAAATTTGTTTGTAGAGCATCTCTCAGTGCAATTATTTTATTATTTAAATTTGTTTGATTTTAACAGGCAAGTTTTTCCTCCTTGTTTCCCAACTTTTTTTTCATTTCAATATTTTAATATAGTATGTACCTTAAACTAAATGAAATTATCTAAAAAAATGGTATTTTATTTTTTAAATAATTATAATTCATTCATTTTCAAATTTAAATTAATAATGCTTATGCCCTTGATCTCTTTGGTAGATAAATCAAAACATGCATACTTGTATACACATTTTATCTAATAATATCAAAATACTTTAGCATTTTGATATGAATGTTGATTTAAAGCATTTTGATATGAATGTTATTTGAATATCATTTAATTTGAGTTTATATGTTCATTGATTGTTATTTTGGTTATTGGAAGTATGTTTTTGACATTTTAGAATCCAAAACTATGAAAGAAATAGGGGTGAGTAGTCAACTATTTAACATTGATTAGATTAGCTTGACTTGAAAAGTCAAAATGGAGAGGTTGATGAGTATAGGTGAGATAGGGGTGTTAAGGGTTGTGTGGCAAGGATCGTCTTTGAGGTGGAGGGAAACTATAAGTTGGCTTACCCATGGGGTTTAGGCATAACCATTAACATTAAGGTTGAGGCATATGCTATGCAACAACCACTGCTCTCTAAAATGCAGTTAGAATGAAATTCTTCGTTGTTATTAGTGACGTGAGCATAATTATCAAACTTATGAACTCCAAGAAAAACCATTTGATAACATGCTTGCTTGCTTCATTGCGAGAGTAGAAAAGAAGACCCTTTAGTTCAAGGTCACATTTTTCCAAGTTATGAGGGCTGTCAAATGACAAGTAGATGTCCTTGCTAAAAATGCCTCTAAATTAAATGAAGAAATCTTAAAGGAAAAAGGGGTTACATATTAGTAAGCTATTCCCTAAGTTGTATCCAAAGTTCTTTGGGCATGAAGACACATCATGAATCCACCATTCAACATTTGTTAGTGTACCCAAGACATTGTATTGTATCATGTATAAGACAAGATGTAGAGTGCATCACCTTTATGTTAGCCTCACACATGCCAATCATCAAACTTGGCAATATGAAGGGATTAGTGGATTAATGCAGTGATCAAGTGGGATAATGGATGGCTCAAAGCATAGGGGAATTGTTTGGCACAACTTCTTAGAGGTGGTTGGCTCCTATTCAGTTTGTTTCTTGGATAGGAATTCATAATCACTTGTTGAGTTTTGGGTTCAATGCTTAGTGGTTCTTTCCTTGGTCTATGCCTTGCTTTGGTGCCCAATTGGATTTCATTTCTTATCCTTGTTTGGATTTCTATTGGTTTGGCTTTTTTGTTTAGAGACCTAGGTGTTACGGGCCTTGGACATTTCATAGGTATTTTGTGGTTGGGTTCTATTAAACTCTGAAGCATTTTTTTGCTAATACCTATGATCACCTTGTTCTTACGAGTGTGTAACTTTTTTTGCTTGGAATCCCATTTTGGTTTGTTGTGTCTACTTATTGGGAAAGTTTGGTTTGGTTCAATGGAATTGTTCCTTTTTTTTTGTAACTGGTTTGTTTTTGTAAATCTATCTTCTATTTAGGCTACAAAGGAAATTGTTTTAGATATAGATTATAGGGATATCCAAGAATTGCATAGGGTGCTTCACAGACATGATAAATTCATAAACAAAAATACAACATTTATTTTCGGGAGAACACACATTAATGTATATCTCAAAATTAGTGACTATGGACACTTGTTTAGTCAAGGAGACAATTTAGGTTTTGGACCTCGAATTGCTCCATGCTAAGGAATATGGTCTACAATCTCAGTGAAGGTTCTCATTTAGCAACTTCCAATTTGAAATGTGAGTGAATTCAACCCTATAAGGTTTCAAGGAAGAAGAAATAATATACCAAATGATTGAAGATATGGACTTGGGTATACAAGAATCTCATCCCACCAAAGTTGGAAAAGATAAAGCTTTTTGTAACATGTTTTATTCGCATTTGAATGTTATGTAACACAATATTAATCTTAGGTTTAGTGTTTTAAAGTGTATACTAGTGAAACTTTTCAAATCCTCAGCAAAGTATTGCTTGGAATTCTGTTTTTCCAACACATACTGTTTATAAGTATTGTTGGTTTTCTTGAAAGACAACACTCTTTGTTCATTGTCCAACTTGGCTGCAACTTTTTCTAATACAAATTTTATCCATTTTTTATTTTTTATTTTTATGAAAATTTATTTATACATGATGTACAAACTTTAATAATTATGTTTGTAATAATGAACACAATTCTCAATTGCAATTGATCATTATTTGTCCATATAAATATATATGTGTGTGTGCGTATATATATATATATATATATATATATATATATATATATATATATATTGAAGGGAAATAATCCTCTCTCCCAGTTTGAGGGTGAGAGTGAGGGTCAATACAAAACTATTAATCGGCATGTAGCCATTACAACAATATTTCTCATTATCATGTCACTCACAAGGAATTGAATTTGGGTGGGGGAGATAACAACCATTCTTCCCAACCATCTGAGATAACCCCAATTCACACACACACACACAATGTTTAGAGGAAACAACAACTGGGTTAGTTGTGCTCATGTGATATGGGGTCGATTTTGATTGCTAGCACTATAACCCCTAGGTGAACCGTGCCCCCCTCGGGCACATTACCACACATAAGCAACTAGGGATTTGAACATGGGACCTTGTACTCACATTTACTTAACATTTTCACGGGCTTGTATTGTAATCCTCCATTCAAGTAGAAATACAATTCCCACCTCTACAAATGCTCAAGTGTGAGATAAGTATAAGGTGGAAGGATGATTTAATGGCTTAGTACCCTCAATTTACTCCCATTTCCATTTGTCATTGGAATGCCATTACATATTATTCCTAATGTTTTCCACAATGGGATTAAATAAGTTGCATGGTCAAATCGATTCTTAACCAATACCCTTTTGTCTAAACTAATCATCTTATTTTCCATGGCATTTTCATGGGTATTACATGAATTGAAATTATGTACAAAATTCAGTGGATTCAAACATGAAACAATGCATTTGATTTGAGTGATGTATTTGGAAATGGGACATAAATTTTCAATATCCACCTTTGTCAATTTACTAATGGAGAGAAGAATTGCCAAAGATTAGGTCACTCGTGATTTCCAAAGACTTAAAAATGACTAGTCCTTGATATAAGGTGAGGATTTTTTCTTTCGATTATTTGTTGTAACTCCTAATCCCCATGCAAATGTTAAATCTTGTTTCCTTCAGGGTTATAAACAACCCCCCACACTTGTGACCCCTAATATTTGAGTAATTTCATTGAAGACAATGCTCCCAACTAAAAGAGTGATGCTAATTGCATGCATCAAAATGCTATCATGTTCATTAAGTTGGAAAATGTCACTTTATATATGGAAATAACCATGAAGGTTACAAAAATAGTTTAGAGATGAAAGAGGTTAGATATTAAGGTGAAGAAATAATTGACAAATCAAATTGAAAATAGTTTTTTTTTTGTCAATATAATTTATGACACTTGATTGTGGATTGTAATGAATCAATAAGCAACAAGAAAACAATCCTTATGAATTTTGAAAGAGGAACACTAGGTTGTAATATTATTCAATTTATTGTGATAACAATTTTATTGAATGAAGTGGGGATTACATGTGGAGAGTCATATGATTCTCTTCTCATAATTATAAGTGGAAACTTGAAAAACAAAATTTTAATTCTTAATGATGTTTAACAATCTTGTTCCAACTAACATTAGTGTTTTTATCACCTACTAACAACATGGTTTCTAATATAAATTGTCGATTGAATAACGTCATGGGTTATACTTATTGACAAAAATTGTGATTTAGTACCATGATATAAATTTGTAGGTTAGACCCTTAGTTGACCTAAGTAAAATTGCTATTAGTCCCTTACCGAGCCAGGTCTCAGGGCTCTAGTGATTGATTGATCACTTACCGATTATTAATCCAAACTTGATCATAATTTTTTCTACAATCTCTAATATATAACATAAGGAATGCTATACACACACACACACACACACAATTCTTCTTTTGAGTTTCGTTGGACATTAAGATCGAATTCTTATTGCATATTTTGCTCCTCTCCATAACCATTTTTCCAAAGTTTCATATTAGATATCCAAAATTTCACAAATTTTCTTTTCATAGTGGATATCCAAAGTTTTAAGTTTTTAATTTGTAACTATAATTTTTGTATCTATGTGCATTAGTTAGCAATTAATTACTATGACATTGAGACAACTTAATGATCTCCATTGTCATAACAACTTTGTGGTCTCCATCGCCTTTAGCATTGCCAAACCATTGATTAAGAATTATTTCATAATCTAAAACTAAATAACATCCACCCCCAACCTATTGTAAGTTTGATCAAGAGATGAATTATTTCGCTGAAGGAGCAAGGAAACATAACTATTATTGGAGGAGCCACACTAATGCTATTCAAACTGTATGTCATTCAAGTGCCTTTATATCGAAAGACTAAATTTATTAAACACAATTTTATGTCTCTTTACTTTATGTATACGAAATAACAACTTACTTTTAACTATGTATACAAAAAAATAGCTTCCCAATCCATGTCTCTTCCTTCCCAATTTAATAAATTTTGTTTTTGTTAAGGAAATCATTTTAGCGTATATGGATTTGGTTCAATATTTGATCATTACTTGCTATATCCATTCCAATTACAGAATGAGTTACTAACCTGAGGAGCATAGTAGTGATTTCAACTTACATAATTAAAATATTTTGTCAAACCTATTATAATACCAAAGCCAAAATGCTAAAACTTAATACACTTGCTATAGTATACGATAATAGCTCATATCTCACCTTTAAGATTTTTTGAAGCTTCCAACAGAAGTAATAGGTACAAGCAACATGGAAACCTATTCAATAGAAATCAAATGAAGCTAATGGAGTAGAAACCCAACTTTTGTACGAACTCATGTTTGATGCACTTCTAACTAGTTTGTATGCATATGATCCCTAACTAGTTACAATTCACATAGATTGTGTGAAAGCCTTGTTTTGTCAAATTTCAGAAGCCTAGAAATACATGAATGCTATAAAATAAACCAACACCAACACCAACACAACCCCCATCGACAAAACAAAAGGGAGTTTAAATTATTAATGGAAAATAAAATAAATTTGAGGATTCTTTAGGGAGTTTTAGGATTCTAGTTAGGGTCTAATCATCTAGAAATTATGAATTCTAAATATGATGATTTGATTATAAAGCATGCTAGAATTTGACTTGGAAACATAAGGTGTTTCTAGGCTACATGATAAGAGGAGACGAATAATTTAATTTTGCTAGCTATGGGTATAAATAAGAGAAAAAACATACATGTTGAAGAAGAGGTAGAAACATTTGATCAATGAATTTTTTCTGTGAACTATCTCTTTGCCGTGCTTTCCAAGGGTAGTCATAGATTCATTTAGTATACTTGTAGACAAAAAATAGAAAGGGTGAAAATACAAGTAATGACCGCTTCGTCCAATCCACTACCATAGTTTACTTGTGTAAAGTAATTTTAGTTTCTTCTTCAAATAAAAAAACAAAAGCAAGAGAAATGACAATAATTTTCACACCCCTCCGTAAATAGCGAGTATCCTAAGAAAAAGTGCTTCCAACTCACCAAGTCTTTGTCTTAACATACCATTCAATATATTACTAGGAGGTAACCAAGGATTTGTGCCAATGGATTCCCATATCAATCACCACAAACATAGCTTAACCATATGTTTCGAGAGCAACTCACCTCAAATCAAATGGAAAGGCCTTCTTGAGGGACCAGGTAAATGCTTTTATATCCACCTTTAGGGCTAACCCCTTTTATTATATTCCCTTATATGATATTATAGGCTACCTTTACTCAACTTAATTATGCCATCGAGTAATGTGGGCCAACCCTTACTTTCCTACCATGAGCATGGATGGGATGAGCTTAGTCAGGTAGACCCAAACCTTCTACCTAAGCATGCATTGGATGAACAAACATAAAAATGAATAGAGCGGTTAACACTGGAACCAGAGTGCCTTTACCTATATAACTTCTATCCACTAGCTTGGTCACTTAATTATCTATTTATAACATAACACTACACACTAGTTAGTCCCATTTGGTTCAAAACAACGCCAAAGAAGACATACCTAATGTCCCCAATAACCCTCAGTTTTGAAATGATACTCAGAAAATATTGTGCTTGAGTATACAATAGCTATATGTGCTTCAATGCTTGCTATCACACTTTGCTAACTAGACACATCATGCAAGGCTTCTAATGCCTTATGAAGAAGATTTGATGCATGTTCAAGCTTATTCATGGCCTCATAGATCACAATTATCACGGTCAGCCCACTTTCAATATTAGGTAAGGGGTCCATGGTAAGTATATATTATGGAAACTAGGCAATGAATAAAACAATGTAAAACAAACAAAATACCCCAAGCAAGTATTTTCAGAACATAATTTAGCTCAAGGATGTGAATGCGAGCCTGTTTTCTCTAAGCATGGGCCATGTATTTATACAAAAATAGCATACATATAGACACAATAGCTAATCAATTTCACGAACTATTAAATTCCTTTCAAAAAGCTCAATAATTTTTTTAAGTACTTACATCATCTTACCTTTCTTTGGGCCAGTGTTGTTGAAGCCATGAAACCTTAGTTATTTCTATTCACGTTGGATCAATGCCATGAATCTTTGATATTCATGATTAGTGCACACCTTATATAGAAACATAATATCATCTTAAGATGGGCAATCAAATAGAAACTGCATATTGTCTTAAGCCACCAAGAAACTAGAGAGTGAAAGAAATATTGGGCTCTGACCGTGTGAAAATAACATTGCCAACAATGGAATATAGTGAAGTAATAATCCATTCTGTGTTCCAATATCAAGGACAATCCATTTTTCTTGCAACATCATTCAATAGTAACAAATCATATAAACCAAGCAAAGGTAAGTGAATTGTCAATTCCAATCCAGAAAATGTCATGTAGAACTATCAAGATTTTGTTACTATCTTTTAATAACCATATCCTGACCACATTACTATTTCTTGAGTGATCATTTATATTATTCAAAACTCTTGTAAAATTTTCTATGTTATATGAGTATCAAAATATCATGCATGTATGGATAATAGAGTCAAAAAAGAAACAATACTACACTAACTCCCTCATATGTTCCTTGAATCTTCTATCTACTTCAATACTTGAGTTTTATTGTTGCTTTAATAAAAATTATATAAAATAACTTAAAAGGAAATGAAATTGATCAAGCAAATTTAACTAAAAAAAATACATACCTTTTGATCCTAGGGACCATTCATGTAGATGCCCTCTGCTACTTTTGAATAAGATTAGATAAGGATAAGTTCCTAACTTGAAAACATCAAGTGATTTATCTAGATTAACATAATTCCCTAGGCAATTTTGGAACTTAATTCATGGCGAGGAGATCTGGATGATGACCATCCCACCAACTAGCTAGCGAGGATGACCAACCCAACAACTAGCTCAATCAGTAGGGAAGATAAATAGTCCAATAATAATCAATGACGTTTCTACCTACCGACACCTATGCTCCTCTGTTGTTGGTTATATCTGTGTAACTTCATCCACCTCTGCTACTAATAATTCAACTAGTGATTTTGGTAGTGGAAGTTCTCAAATAGGCTATGCTTATCGATTTAGTGAGAATCCAAAAAATAAATTATACATAGCCACCATACATCCAACATGCATGAGAGGAGAAGAACACATAGGCACCAAGTTGTATTATTTGCAAATTAAGCCAATATATATTGGCTAGAAGTTGGACAATAAATTTAACTTAAGATTAACACTTTTTCAATAAATCTCTCTAAAAACTCTAGAAATAATTGCAACATCCTCATAGACTCCATGATCATATTCACTACCACAAGCACAACCAAAAATCCAAATTCATATGTAAAGTATCCTCATAGGCTCCATGATTCATATGTAAAGTAAGTTTAGTGTGTCCAACGAAACAATATCTTATTACTCACACGAATCTCACAAAATAGTCGGCGTGGGTATTCTCAAATAGTCATAGTGCAATTTAAGAGCTTTAGATTATTAAATTCTTGCCTAATGAATTGATGTTGCTTTATTCTCACATTAACATGAAAATGGATGTTGCTTTATTCTTATATTAACATTTTCATATTGCAGAGAAAATGTTCCTTTTAAATAGAAGCAAGTACACTATGAGTAAAGGCTAGGAATCTTTTCAAAATTATTTAAATTGAAAAGTTAGTTATAATGTGCAACTTCATTTATTACAAATTTAGGAATTTACATTTCAAAATATTTACATTTCAGAAAAATAATATTTATCATATGAAAAATACCATATTTCTAAAAATAATAGAAACTATATATATATATATATTAATTAAAAACAAGATGTTATTATTTTGAGTGAATATTAGAGAATATGCGATCAAAGTATTATATAGTTTTTAGTAAAACAAAAATTCACCCAAATTAAAAAGTCAAAAACAAAAATTTACCTAAATTTGAAAGTCAATAGCTATCAACAATTGGAAAACTAAATATCAAATGCACGATTTCAATGACGAGTTTATTATTAGTTCTTGTTTGATGGACTATAGTATTTGTTTGGCAGTCAAAGTGCAATTTTAACCAAAGTTTCAGGAGCATGCTTAATATTTCTATTTTTCTGTAAATTATATATATTTTCTAATTTTCTATATATATATATATATATATATATATATATATATATATTTTTTTTAAATTTTCAATCGGTTTTTTCCCCGAAAGGAAAAATAGTAATTTCCGGTGACGTAAAAATAGAAAAATTACATGTAGTGGATGCTCTGAAACATCTGAGATAATTGTGTAACGATTATGTAGATATCATCCTGTGTCAGCTTGTGATTTCCTTCTATACATATCAATAACAAAAATATCAACATGTCTGTATTGTTGCCATCGGTTTCATGATTCATTACATACATCTAAACAAAAAGTATGTGCATGAAGAACATAAATATAAACATAGTGGGTGACTTGGAGCTTCATATGATTATGTCAAATAAAGTTCTACACAAAACTATGTCTTCCAGCTATTCCCTGTCCTCATTCCTTCCAACAAATTCGATGAATTTTTGGTGGTAATATTGATAGTATTTTGCCCCATTATATTCATGAATCATCCATGTGCTTGGATATTGCTGCACACTCCCTTTGGATAGCTGATTAGAAATGACATTCCTTCCCCTGTATATGTGGCAACAAGATATTTGATCAAATTGTGCTTTTATCATAATAATATTTTCCAACATATTTCTCAGTGTGTGCGTGACATTGAGATGTTCGAATGAACTAGTCAATGACAATTTTGGAATCACCGAATACCTGAAGTTACCGACACCCTTTTTCTAGTGCATATATAAGAATGAGTTTCAAACTATAAAATTTAGAAAAATGATTTGTTCCAGATCCAAACCCAAAACTCATCTTGAAATAGTGACCGTTATTCAAATAAAGGAGTACCACATCCACTACTATTTTGATTTGCCGATCCATCAAAATATGCCCAAGGTTTTGTGGAACCAATAACTTCAACAAATATGATGCAAATTGAAGCATATTGTTCCACTTCAAGGATAAGCTCATATAAGCAATAATATGTGAGCCCAATTTCTCAAGCATGGAAATTTGATTATCAAATATCTTCCTATTCTTTCCGATACAAATTTCCCAACAAACAAGAATTGGGATGTTCCAAAGCTTTTGAGAATTTATTCTTTGCACCAACCCTGGCATGCATTAGTGATTGATGCACCGTGCCATATGAATTGAATGCCTAAAACTTGATAAATCAAATTCAAGATCATATTTGTAGACGGGAATAAAAAAATATATATGATTTACCGTTTCTTATGAGAAATTGCATAATGTGCACCATGCTGGCCCATGGAAGGTTATTATATTAATATTATCAATAGTAGGAATTTTGTTTGATAGAAGACAACATATTAAGAGCCTTGCCTTTAGAGGAATCTTCAATTCCAAATAATATTCCATCATCGACATGTGCCAACTAGTTTCCCGTGCTCATATGCAACAAGATAGTCTTCTTTTGGATTGTAAATGCCCTTTTTCGATTTTTCCCAAACCAGTTCATTCTCTCGTTCCGAAATTCTAACATGTGAATTTGTTAGAGAATTTGTATAATTCAACCAAGTTTGTTGCCATTGAATTATAATATTTAAACTCTGTGCAGTCTTCCAACCCTATCCCCATATAGATGAGGATTCCAGGTCCGATATTTGATTAATTTTTTTGATACCCTGATCATTTAAAAAAGTAATTGATGCAGGAGAACCATGGTTCTGAAAAATTTGTACATTTAGTAGAATCTAGGGGGTCTTATGTTTTTCAAAAGAGTGGATTTCCTAAGCATTTAATTAATTTTCAATGTTTTGAGTGATTTATGTGAGACATTTAGAATATGATTTAATTAAATATTGAGAGGCATATTTGTAAATGTTCTCGAATGTAGGAGAACATGAGTGATTGATGAGTGATTAATGTAGATTGAGATATTAGGAAATATTGTAAAACTTAGATTATAAATTAGTTCATGATTTTATGGATTTGAAGAGGATCCTTAGGATTTAGTTGAATGTTGAGATTCTCAAGGGATAAAGAAGATATTTTAGGGATTAATTGAGGACTTAGAGGATTCTTAGAAAGTAGTTGAGAAGATTGAGGATCTGAACCAGAATTGGTTACATAACCTTTTGTATATATTTGTAAAGCCTCAAAGGCACAAACAGGAAAAAAGAGAGAGATATTATTAGAGAGGAAACTTAATTGTAAGCCTACATGCAGAGAGAGAGGAAGAGAAAAGGGCTATGTAAACGGCGCATCAGGCCAAAGCCAGATTGTAAATAGATTTTTCTTGTATTTGTACAATTTATTTGTCTAATGAGAAATCGAATTTCATTTTGACTGTGTGTCATTTCTGTTATGTGCTGAGTGATCCATAATAGGAATAATTCGATATCAGTGTAAGAATTTCTTGTAATGAATTTTAGATAAATGAATAAGTCTTACTAGGTGATTGAAGACTTAATGGATGGGTAGAATCTGTATGATTCCAGTCTGAGAGTTAATTAGTTGTGAATGAAGTTAATGGGAGCGAATGCCTGCAGATAAAATTATGTGTAGGTTGAAAGGAATAAAACACGAATTCTGGCTTTAAATAGTATGAAAAGGTGCACATCGAGTGTGATAACTCTGGATAAGATTCAATAACAAGAACAAGCTCAGGAGAGATTAGCGTTAAAGAATACTGAAAAAGCTTAGGAGGAGTAGCGTGGAGGAAATGGAGTTGTAGAGCGGCGATGGTAGAAAGCAGAGAAATCAACTAAGGTAGAAAAGACTTAGAAGAATTCCAAAGGAGGAATTAGATGGTGAGGATCGAATCGCAAAATTTAAGTTTTAAGATTAAACGACAGAGATCACATCGCAAGGTAAACGATTTGAGTTGCAATGCAGTAAGTTGAGAAAGTTGCGAAGAAGACACCTATCGGGCGGAGAATGAAAGAGCACATCGAAAATATGCGATTATAGTATTTATGTGTTAAAAAATTTGCAAGTTAAACAAAATAACTTGCGATGCGGTAAGGATTGAAAGTTGCGACGCGATAAAGGGAAGAGCCACATGTCAACCCAGTGCTTTAGCACATATCGCACATCAGTGGGTTCAAATTTTAGCATTAATACATCACAAGGTAAAGTATTTTGGTTGCGATGCAATCGGAGGATGGGCGATGACAATGTGAGACAGTGCAGTGGGACCGTTAGATTTGGCATAGATATACGGTGGAGATTACATCACAATTTCGCATTGGCATTCTTATTGTTTAACGTTAAGGTTATTTGTTATAAGTTGCGAAATGCGAAGTGGAGAAACTTGCAAAGTGCGAATTGTTTCTGATTGGCCACCATGTTGTGGGACCCTACAACCAAAGTTAAGTGTGTATGCATGTTGTTTTGGGAGAAATTTCATTTTGTTTAAAGTGCCTATAAATTGATTGCTGTTGATTGTACGCGTATATATGTTTATAAAACTTCGATATTACAATCCGCTGTAAGGAAAGGGGTTTATTGGGCCATAATGACAGGTTCGCGGGTTTGTGTAAAGAAGCCAACCACGATTTAAATGTAATTGTGGGGTTAATTCTGCTAACCATGCATCTTTGGATATTTGCGGCCTTATGGTTGCATCATTTGGTATCAGAGCGGTAAACGCTCTTTGGGAAAACTGGAACAGAGTATGCTCTTGAAGTTGTGTATGCAGATACGCTTGCGACTTTAGAGAAAAAGTTAGATTATAAATCTGAAAAGGCGGAGAAAAGTGCAGAAAGAAAAGTCAGACAATAAAATCTGACAAAGTGATGGTTGTTTTCTTGAGGAGAATGGAGATCCATTCGAATGTGAAGAGTGGAAGTAGACTGATTGTGAAAACACGCAGGTAGTGGTTTTATATTAACTCTGATTATAGTTTTGCAGGTTAAAGAAAGATTGGAGATTGATAGTTGCGGCTAATGAAGTATCTCAGCAAAAGAAGATCAAGTCTTAAGAAGCAGTGATGAAATAAGTTAGTAAGGATTTATGAGTGAAAGAATAGTGTGGCCATAACCTAGTATTTCATTTGTGATTGAAATACAAGAGGACAGTTGTGTTCTCAAAATTTCAAATGAGTTGAAGCCTAGAAGGAGCAGAGGAATGCTCAAGGAAAGTTCCATAGAGGAGACAAATGACCAAGTATAGAGGAAATATTGGTGAGGTAAATATAGCATGGAGGAATTGCTATTGCAGAGGCTTAACTACAACTCATAGTGAGTGAGGAGCTCATGAAGATGAAGAAGAAGATGACTACTAATAGTTATAACAAAGGTTCGAGAAGCAGCCACAAAGTGAAGAAAGAAGTTTCCAAAGAAAATGGCATCTAGAGACAGATGAGTGATGAAGAATATGAGAGAGACAAAGATGAGATAAATTCCAACTTGCATTATTAATGGATATGTTGCAAATAAATAAGGTAGACCAGAGGTATGGTTGGACTATGAGAAAGAAAGTGAAATGACATAGGCTACAAGAGAAGAGAAAGCAACAGGTGAATATGCAGCTTAATAGAAGAGTTGAGGAAGCTTGGGAAGATTATAGATGTTCAATTGAGGTCGGATAAGCTTAAAGGAGTTGATCTACAACAAAATAAAGTTTTTGAAGAAGAAAAAGTTCCTTGTGAACTTGAAGAAAGAGCAGTGATGTTTGAATCATCAGCTGAGGCTACTGAGCCTTATGATTTTGAAATTAACAATTTGTGTATGGTTGTAGGTGTAATACATGATTATGGAAAACCTTTGGGTATTATCAAAGAAGAAAAAGTGGAGAGAAATAATATAAATTCTTTTTTAAAGAAGAAAGATGAGACAGTTAGGTCTCATGAATAAATTCATACACAATTGAAGGAATATAGGATTGAACTAGTGGAAGTTGTTAATGTAGTAGACAAAGAGAAGTTGACTGTCAAGGGCAGCCAAAAAGAAGAACAATTGTTGGATATTGTTATGAGAAAGGCTAGAGACGATTTCATACTTTTTAAGTGTAAGGAAGATATTAGAGTGCTAGAAGAATTGTTGAGAGAGCCTAAAAGTGAAGAAGAAATTACAGCCTAAGGAGAAGAGATGTTTATAACATCTAAGGAGGCTGAGGTGAGTTTAAATTTTCAAGTTAATGATGTATTTACATGTGATGAAGAAGATACAAACGAGGCTGTAATAAAGGATATGGAGGACATATTATCTTTTGAAGGTAAAAGCGAAGTCCAAAGGCCGTAATAGGATGAACAAGTTTTTGTCTTCAAAGACAATAAGTATGAAGGATAATGGAATTGTAATCTGCAGTTTGGAAGAAAATGTTGGCACATGCAAAGAAGATCTCATGCAATGTAATATTGTTGGGATATGTAACAGTGCTAATTTTGTCATGGAAAAGCAGGGAATATTACATTCAAATGTCTTATGCATCTTTGAAAGACGTGGAGAAGAAAAGGAAGACAACAAGAGTTTTGAAACTCTTACACAAAGGAAAGGACAACAACAACAAAGTAATTTGGACAGTGAATAGAAAATTTTATGAAGCTTATGAGGAAGAAACATAAGGAAAGGAGCTGTGTAAGAAGAAGACAAACAACTAATTGGATTAAAGGCTAGACTCTAACAAACGTTGAAGGAAAATTCAATGGAGTGTTAAAAAGGTGTAGAAACTAGGAAAAGAAAGAAAAGATAGCAGAATACATGGACAACAGTTAAAAGGAGCAAGGAAACCACTTAAGAATAAAGTATGGGATCTAGGAGGACAAAGATTGGAAGCACATGATTTGGAGATCATGAATTTTTTTTACTTTGGGAGTCTAATGCAGGAGCATCATGGTTCCAAAAAATCTATACATTTAGTAGAATCTAGGGGGTCTTATGTTTTTCAAAAGAGTGGATTTCCTAAGTATTTAATTAATTTTCAATGTTTTGAGTGTTTTATGTGAGACATTTAGAATATGATTTAATTAAATATTGAGAGGAATATTTGTAAATGTTCTCGAATGTAAGAGAACATGAGTGATTGATGAGTGATTAGTGTGGATTGAGATATTTTGAAATATTTTAAATCTTAGATTATAAAGTAGTTCATGATTTTATGGATTTGAAGAGGATCGCGTGCACATCGGAGGGCATGAATCGCTGAGAAGTGGCGAGAAAGGGTGATAAAGGAGTTAAAAAGAGAAGAAAGTAGTCGAAAAGGTAAGGAGGAGGCGCCTCAGGTGACGAAGGAAATGGAAAGTCAAGTGGGTCCCCAAGATATAGGAGGGGCCGTTAAAAAATTTCGGAAGGTGTATAGGAGCCTAGCCTAGATGGAGAAAGGAAAGAAGTCTGACGAAGAAGGTATAGACGCGCACCCAGAGGAGGTGTCCGATGTGGAGATGCATGTTACAATGGAGAAACTATTCCAAGAAAGGTCGACATCCATATCTCAAGGTATTCCTATTCCCAAAAATTCAAGTAGCTCTAGTCCCAACCTTCCCTTGGTGCTTTATCAACCTGTAATGTTCCAAATTTTGCAATAAAGTATTTGGAACATTAATTTTTCTTTTATTTTAATAAAAGGAATAAAATGGGTGAGGGAACCCATTGTAGCAACTTAATAAACACTCCTAAGGTGAAAAATTCACTTAAGTGGCTTAAGATAGCAGCCCCAAGTGTGAATAGGGCCAAAGGCAAGTGAGCTAGACCATGGTTGACCAAAGTCAACAACGTACCCTAAGAGGGGAAGCTTGCACAAGAATATTGTGTAGTTGGAGTGGAGGGAAAATTCGAAATGGGAGGAACCCTAATGTGAGTGGGGTCCATGACAAGGAAGCATGCCTTGTATAAAAGATGAAGGAGAGCCATTGTGGAGATGAGTTTTGGAAAATAGAATTCGAAGTTGAAGCTCTCTTCAACTTGTTGCTGTTTAGCACAAGAGGGATTCCTATTTAGGAATGCCCTTCTCTTCCATGGGAGGCCATGGAGAGATTTTTCTTCATCTTCCTCACACCATGGCTTAAGGCCAAAGAAGTCATTTGTAGCTACTGCGTTATTCTTGCAGAAAAATAACGCTAGAGTTGCTGGTGTTGCAGTGAGGGAACTTCATCACCACTTCCAGAGCTGGTTTGTAGAGAGGAAGCTCATTCCTTCTCTAGGATATCAGCAAAGGATCATATCAGAGCTTCATTGCAGATCCAGAATCAGGCCAAATGTGTTTCTCTCATGCCCAGCGCAGTATCCTTCCCATATAGCGTTATTTTCAGAGGTGGCTTCCACAAGGGTTTCACTTGGTGCACTAGTGAGTGCAGTTTTCAGAAAGGGGATCATCCCCTTCCTTTTTGAGATTATTGGAGGAGGTTTGCACATATATTGTAGCACTTCCCATCCTCTTCCATGACGTGTTATATTTTGAGCTGCAGTAGTTGCCCAACTACTCCGACATTTTCTGGTTTTATGTATTCTAGTCAATCCCTTGGAGGATTGATGTAATAATGTTTTCTAGGGTTGAGATCTTGCTCCCCCATATTTATTTGAGCATATAATGTCATATCATCTCATGTATATCAGATTGCAGTCATTTTCTCCTATAGACTGCGCAGTAATAGAGTAGCTGGGTCATGTAGCAGTGTATTTCCTTCATTGCTTGTACATTGTCCTTTGAGGCTGAATTGCACTCACCTTGAAAGGTATTTTCCTCAAGGATTTGTATAATATTTGCTGCTACACATTATGGATCAGATTCTTTCTCTTCTCATATTGTATGAATCATTATTTCACTGCTGTTACATGTTGGAGGTTTAATACTGCTGAAGGGTTTCTCATTGAGCATTATTTCAATGTACTTGTTGATGGGAGATCTGAATAACCCGCTTAAGGTTATTTCTTTGAGCTTATATTCTGCAGGGAGTTTGTACCAAATATATTCTAAGGCTTCCCAACATTGGATGGCCTTATTTTCACATGGACTTCCTTATACAACGTCCTCATGGGCAGCTGGTGCCTAAATTCCTTGAAGGGAATTATTAGCCTTTGACAAGTTCTATTAGCAGAGTCTGCTAGTGGGCCAGGTAGCCTCTAGATCTCATCCTTCCTTGTGAAGGTGAAATATCCAGTAAATGCCCCTGCAGTCAATCTCTGAAATAGTTCAGTGTTGATTGTTAATACTCCCGGAGGTGGAAAAAAATAGGAACATTTAAGATGTTCCCGACGGAGCAGCAAGTTCCTGAAAAAGGGACATTACAGTGGTATCAGAGCTTCGAACTTGGCTCAGCCTATGAAGTTAAAATTTCAGAGAATAAGAGGCCAAGATGATGTAGAAGATGAGATTGATCTCATCAGTTTTGGGTCCAGCAACAACCTCTCCAAGGAGGTTGAGAAAATAGAAGAAGGAGAAGTGGAAGGACCATGCACTTCCTATTCTCACTGAGGAGTAGAGAAGAAGCATGGAGACACTTGGAATTCTAATTCTAAGTGAGTATCTTGCTGAATATGGAGCAGACCCTAGAGTCTTCCAAGAGACTCTATCTTTTCACACTTGTTCAGCAGGAAGAGGAAAGAGCTTGGTGGTTCAGCCATGGGAGGCATGCAAGGGTTTCTACTCTTGTTGATTTTTCTCAGATCTAATCAGAAGATTTGGCCAAAGGAGGGAGGAGCCCTCACCACCAGAGGCACATGCCAGCGCTGTTACATTCATGGAGGAGCAGCCTCCACCTTCAACTATTGAGGCAACCAACACATTTGAGGAGGAGACTCTTGCAGCAATATTCTTCCAGATCTCTCCAAGGTATGCATGAGTTTTCATCTATCATGGAGGATTGTACATTATTTCATGCTGATTTTCTTGAGGAGGGTACTTTTACTACGCTGTGCGATTTGAGGAAAGAAACCCTCATCATCCTCATGCACTATTGATGAGCCATGCATCACATGTGAGGGTGGGGTTTTGAAATTTTGTCATAAGGAGATTGCATTTCAATGTCCCATGAAATGAAAGAGGAGAAATTTGTTTTGGGACAATGGTAAATCTTGTGAAAGAGGTACCAAGAGGCAGGACACTTACACCAAAGAGCAGAACCTGATGGATGATGTGTGCCCAACGGAAATGTAGAGGATCCATAACCCATAGGTCCCAGGATAATTTCACTTGGTGGACATAGGGGACAGTATGGATGCATCATGATGGGGTGGAATTACTCTTACCACTCATTATGTTTCCATTTCATATTGGGTATGGTGGAAGTGTGAGGGAGTAGCAGTACTCTTGTTGCTCAGATTTTGTTTACATGTTGCGGGAGTAAGAGGAGGCATTAGCATAGTGCAAGAAGATTTATCTTTGATCTTGGATGCCAAGAAGCACCTTATTCATGGGAGGGGAACTACATTTGTAGCAACATGATGGGAGGAGTATTTGGCATGATTCATGTCGAAGAGGGAAGCTTTGAGATGACAGTAGCCCTACTCCAAAGGCCAGCAACGCTGTCACTTGAGAGCTTGAGTTACTTGTTGGAGTGTCTTCCAAGCCACTTCACAAGTGATATAATTTGGAGGCATGTAGATGATGAGCATGAAGGAGTAATGGAGGGAAGAATTCCTCACTACATTTTGATTTTCTTGGCTTGGTTTCACAAGCACAAGAAGAGGGATCTACATGCAATGTTTATGGGTTCTTCTTTCATGCATTTCCATGCATATTCTTCATTGATGGAGGAGTCCACTTGGGAGGGAAACTTAATGGTTGCATATCAGCATATGGCTAGATGCATAGCCCAAATATGTTGAGATGGTTGGCACAACCACTCCCCTACTATGTTGCAGTAAGGGGGACTTTTCATTGGAGCCATTTCAGCTCAAAAGCCAAAGTACATGATGAGGGAGGTAACTTTTGTGACATGCATTGTACTCTATTATATTTATGAGTAGCATATCAGATCAAGAGGGATACTTCCTTCTTGCATATTGTGTTTTGTTGTACTTATGGTTCATTGCAGCAGAATGATGGCTGTTTCAGCAGTGGATTGTGGGGGAAAGCCACATAGTTTGGTGTGCACCTTTGGCACCAAATTTTGTTTTCATGATCACATCTTGTAGGATGGATGTGGCAGAAAAAAAGTGGTTGTAAAGACACTTGTTGCATCATATATTGAGGCAGGCTAATGATGACCTGCGCTGGTTCCATGCATGTGACCAAATTTCACCTCCTTGCTCTCATGAGTTTATGCTTCCACATGTTGTTGATGGAACACTGTCTAGAGGAAGCATAATTTTGAAGGAGGAAAATGAATTGAAGATTCCCATTTGGAGTGTGAATCTCCCTACTTTGCATGTTGTATGTTTCAGGAGAAGCAATGGGCAGCCCATGATTTCCAAGCTTCATCTCTTTCCTTCATAAGGGAGGAGTTATTTGGAGAGTTCAAAATTTTGGAGGAGGCATTTCATGGTTTGAAAGATTGATGGGGTGGCTTGGGTATCTTATGAAGACCACTTTATTTCAGCCATATATCAGCAGCAGCCCCTATGTATCATGAGGAGGGAGAGACTCATTGGGTGGATGTGCCCTTTGGGAGAAAAGACCTCCATTTCTTTGCAGCACATGCTCCAAGGAGGAGTATGGAAGATGATATGGTCACCATGTGCAGCCATGTGTTTTTTCCATGAGGTGGACCATATGTTGTTTGGATTCCATATGTGGATGACTTCCGACTCATCACATATGAGATGATTTGGGCCAACTTGATTTGTAGCGTTGGAGGAGAGATATTTTGAGGATCTAGACTTCATTTTGCCTCTTTAAGGCAACAATTGTGTAGCCCAAGTCCAGATTTCACTCCACATTCATAAGTGGAGAATATGACATCATGGGGTAGGCTATGAAGCTTATCAAGTTCAGAAATGCAACCCACCTATTTATCATGAGCACAAGGTGGAGGAGTACTTTCAGGAGTTGCCTAGTTGGAAGGTGACTCATTTTGTTTGATTGCTCGAGGGATGGAGGATTTACATGAGGCTATTTCAGATTCCATTCCTTGAGTAGAAGATTTTTTGCAGTTCATCTTTGCTCTTTCTTGAGGACAAGCAAGTTTTGGGAGGGAGGACTGTAATGTTCCAAATTTTGCAATAAAGTATTTGGGACATTAATTTTGCTTTTATTTTAATAAAAGGAATAAAATGGGTGAGGGAACCCATTGTAGCAACTTAATAAACACTCCTAAGGTGCAAAAGTCACTTAAGTGGCTTAAGATAGCAGCCCCAAGTGTGAAAAGGGCCAAAAGCAAGTGAGCTAGACCATGGTTGACCAAAGTCAACAACGTACCCTAAGAGGGGAAGCTTGCACAAGAAGATTGTGTAGTTGGAGTGGAGGGAAAATTCGAAATGGGAGAAACCCTAATGTGAGTGGGGTCCATGACAAGGAAGCATGCCTTGTATAAAAGTTGAAGGAGAGCCATTGTGGAGATGATTTTTGGAAAATAGAATTCGAAGTTGAAGCTCTCTTCAACTTGTTGTTGTTTAGCACAAGAGGGATTCCTGTTTAGGAATGCCCTTCTCTTCCAATGGAGGCCATGGAGAGATTATTCTTCATCTTCCTCACACCATGGCTTAAGGCCAAAGCAGTCATTTGCAGCTATTGCGTTATTCTTGCAGCAAGAGAACGCTGGAGTTGCTGGTGTTGCAGTGAGGGACCTTCATCACCACTTCCGGAGCTGGTTTGTAGAGAGGAAGCTCATTCCTTCTCTAGGAGATCAACAAAGGATCATATCAGAGCTTTATTGCAGATCCGACATCAGGCCAAATGTGTTTCTCTCATGCCCAGCGCAGTCTCCTTCCCATACAACGTTATTTTTAGAGGTGGCTTACACAAGGGTTTCACTTGGTGCACTAGTGAGTGCAGTTTTTAGAAAGGGGATCAGCCCCTTTCTTTTTGAGATTATTGGAGGAGTTTTGCACATATATTGAAGCACTTCCCATCCTCTTCCATGATGTATTATATTTTGAGTTGTAGTAGCATCCCAACTACTCCGACATTTTCTGGTTTTATGTATTCTAGCCAATCCCTTGGAGGATTGATGTAATAATGTTTTCTAGGGTTGAGATCTTGCTCCCCCATATTTATTTGAGCATATAATGTCATATCATCTCATGTATATCAGCTTGTAGTCATTTTATCCTATAGATTGCGCAGTAATAGAGTAGCTGGGTCATGTAGCAGTGTATTTCCTTCATTGCTTGTACATTTTCCTTTGAGGCTGAATTGCACTCACCTTGAAAGGTATTTTCCTCAAGGATTTGTATAATATTTTCTGCTACACATTATGGATCAGATTTTTTCTCTTCTCATATTGTATGAATCATTATTTCACTGCTGTTACATGTTGGAGGTTTAATACTGTTGAAGGGTTTCTCATTGAGAATTATTTCAATGTACTTGTTGATGGGAGATCTGAATAACCTTCTTAAGGTTATTTCTTTGAGCTTATATTCTGCAGGGAGTTTGTACCAGATATATTCTAAGGCATCCTAGCATTGGATGGCCTTATTTTCACATGGAATTCCTTATATAGCGTCCTCATGGGTAGCTGGTGCAGAAATTCCTTGAAGGGAATTATTAGCCTTCGACAAGTTCTATTGGCAGAGTCTGCTAGTGGGCTAGGTAGCCTCTGGATCTCATCCTTCCTTGTGAAGGTGAAATATCCAGTAAATTCCCCTGCAGTCAATCTCTGAAATAGTTCAGTGTCGATTGTTAATACTCCCGGAGGTGGAAAAAAATAGGAACATCTAAGATGTTCCCGATGGAGTAGCAAGTTCCTGAAAAAGGGACATTACACAACCTCTAGGTGAAATTTTTGTTAAGTTGCGTGAATTAGGCAAGTTAAATAGTGTTCAGTCTTCAAAATCAATACACATTAGTAGTGGTATCACTAGTAGTACCATTGCACTACCAGGAACCAACGGGTTCATTTTAGTAATGCCTATACAAGGGAAGATGGCGAGATCATTTACCCGATACCCAGAGTTCTCTGGGAGGGGTAACGATGATGTAGAAAAACATTGGTACCTCTGCGAGGCCATATGGAAAGTAAGGCAGACCCTAGACGTGGGGATGTTAATATAATTTCAAACCACTCTCAGGGAGAGAGAGCTATGCTGGTTTATAAAATGGTCTGAAGGCTGTCAGAATCCAACAATAGTAGATGTGAATAGAGACTTCGTTAAAGAATTCAAGTTACCCCAAACAGACCAGCAGGGTCTGTCAGAAATGTGGGAAATCAAGCAGTGGGAAGGAGAAACCGCTTGGGATCTAATGCGGAGATTCAAAGATGCGATCGGAAAACTTAGCTACCTAATCGACCCAAACCATCAGAGGGATGGTTCATCAAAGCTCTACTTCCCTTGACAAGAACTCCATTAACTTAGCAGAAAATCGAGACATTGCAAGACGCACTGGAGCAAGAAATGAAGATAGAAGCCATGGCAGGTTATCCGCAAGAGTTTAAGGGGGGAGCATCAACTCAGGACTCCTCTATAATGGGCTTGCAACATCAAATAGGAAGTTTGACAGAAAAAATCAAATAAATTCATGCAATGCGGCTGACAGTAATTAATGTATGGTGCACACATTGTCTCATGGAAGGACATGTGGTAACTGAATGTCCTCGGTTGCGGGGGCAGAACTTGGGGACATCGGCTACAATGGTAGAGGGGGCTCTACCAATAGGGGGAGTTGCACAAATGAATACCCAAGGGATATATCTACTGCAACAACAATACATGGGGTTCCCCGCACAACAAAGTCCAACCACCATTGAGTATTGTGAGATATGCAAGAATATGGGCCATCCACCTTGGCTATGTCCAATCTTACAGAAATACTCAAATGTTACAAATAAAATATACTGTGAGCTATATGCCTCAACAACACATATCATAGAGCAGTGTCGAGCCCTGGATGCACTAGCAGAACGGATGGACCGACCTTCATACAGAGTGAACGAAGCTCCTCGGGGGAGAGGAGGAGGCCTGAGAGGAGGTCGGGCAGGGGGTAGAGGTCCAGTAAAATGTTACAACTGTGACCAGGAAGGACATGTAGCTAGATAATTTCCACTCCCTAGAAGACCCTGGTGTTCCCAGTGCTCGGTTAACACACACGCAATAGAAGATTGTCCTGAGCTCATCAAGGGATGGGAGGAAAGAGCTAGACAGAGGGGGAAAAATTCTAGTAAATGAAAAACCCAGGTTGATGGAGACTCAGACAATTCAGAACGTGGCCATAGTAATGCGAGGAGGCAAAATAACAGGGGAAGATGCACATGTAAGGGACCCGATAAAGCTGGTTAAGCCAATATCCCCAAAACTGCTGGTCAGACCAGAATGACAAAAATAATTTTTTCAAGAAGCAGCAGAAACCTTTGCCCAACTAGGGGGAAACAAAGGTGTTGAAATACAAAAACCTAAGGAGGAAAAAAAAACCCAAGGTAACTCAGAAGCTTTGATCCAGGAGTGGTTCCATTTGTTCCTAAAAATTGTTAACAATACACCAATTCTAGACCAGCTAAAGCATAACCTGGAAAGAGTGTTGCAGAGGATCACAGGAAGAAGAGAATCACCAGATGCAAACCAGAGGTATGCAAAAAGAGTAAAGAGAAATAAAATAAGGACGGGAAAATAATTCCGAGTGAACACACACATCACAGGTTTCCAGATTAAAGACACTATGCTTGATTTGGGATTCGATGTAAATATTCTGCCAAGGAAAACCTGAGAAGCATTAGGGAGGCCAAGATTGACGTATTCACCAATCCAACTTCGGATGGCGAACCAGTACTGCATTGTACCCATCAGTAGACTGGAGAACATTGAAGTTAACATTGTAGGGGTAAAGACATATACAGACTTTGAAGTCATTGACATCATGGGAGATAAATATCCTTATCCTGCCTTGTTAGGAATTGATTGGGCCGTTGAAAATTACGTAATAATAGACCTAAAAAAAGAACTAACAATCTTTGAGGATGGGGAGATCAGATTCACTCAGCCACTTGACCCGTACCAAGGACCAAGATATACAGAGACTGTGGATAACAGAGAGGATTCTGGACTTCTGGATCATCTCTATCAAATGACCACAGGAAGAAGAGAATATTGCATTAACCCAAAAATAGAAGGCTCTGTAAGCTGGAGAAGCATCCAAAGCTCAGAGTTGGGCTCAAAAGTAGCTTGGGATGATTGGCAGCAAGGAGGGTATGAAACCAATGCACGAAGGTGCGCCAACATTGGATGTATCAATTGGATTGGGACCGAGGTACGAGAATACGCAACCTTATCCGATATGGATGCTGTAAACAGTTTCATAACAAAAATAGAAGATAAGGTACCAGAAGGCCACAGGGTACCACTAATGGAAATGGAATTTCATTCCACATCCACAAGATGGTGGAGGAATCATTGCAACTTACTCACGTAATGGGAAAAAGTTGCGGCAGCATTAAAATCAAGATTTAAGGAAGAGGAAGGACCCCGCAGCAAGGAGAAATACCAAGGGGACTCTGACCCCAGAGCCCATTTGAAGAAGTGTGAGGAACAATGGAGAAATGAGGGATATCCAGAAGAGCTATGGGTACACCAGTTTGTCCACTCTCTGGACTTGATTCCAAAGGCTTGGTATCTGACTAAAGAAAAGAAAAGAGGGACAAGCAAACGACAGGAAATTGCGGAAAACTTCACGCAATGTTTCTTGTTTGAGGGAAAAAAATAACTGATTACACAAGCTTTGCAGGCTATAAAGAAGGTACTGTTCTTCCCGGATATTCAAAATGAGGAAGAGTAGTCACTTCAGTACCAAGGTGTCAGAAAAAAGGTCGCATGTCAAAAGATAAACAGTGAGATGGATGATGACAATTTGGAGGATCTCAGTCACCTATATTTTGAAGAAACAGAGGGGGAGAGAAGTATTAAAGAAGAATCCACAATAGAAGGAATGCATCTGCTACCATTGAGAACCAAGAAATTAAATATTGGGACAGAGGATAAGCCTAAAATAGCAACGATTGGAGACTATTGGTATGAAAAAACAACTAAGGAAATGTCAGTTTGTTGAAGGAATATGAGGACTTGTTCCCTTCATTAGTAGCGGATTTAAGGGGCATAAAACATGATGTGGGGGAGATGCGGATAATATTGAAACTTGACACAAGGCCAGTGAAACATAGACCATATCGTCTGAATCTGAGGGTGAAGGAAAAGGTTAAGGCATAAATCGACAAGATGTTGCAAGAAGGATTGATATTCCCAGTAGAGGAAGCAGAATGGGTAAGTCCCATAGTTATACAGAACAAGAAAGAAAAGTCTGAGATACGAGTCTATATAGATTACAAAAGCTTAAACAATGCTTGTATCCATGACCCATTTCCTACTCTGTTTAGTGAAGAAGTCCTGGACAATTTTGTAGGGAACGAGGCATATTCATTCACCGATGGATTCTCAGGATACCATCAGGTAAGGATAGCAAAGGAGGATAAGAAAAAGACAACATTCATCACCAAATGGGGCTCTTTCGCATACAATGTGATGCCATTCAGACTGCAAAATGCACCAACAGTGTTCTCTTGCATCGTGATAGCCGCTTTCTGAGAATACATCCACAAGTTCTTAGAGGTATACATGGACGACTGGACCGTCTATAGCATACTGAAGGATCATGCGACGTTCTTAAGGGTGATGTTTGATAGATGTCGACAACTGCAGATCTCATTGAACCTGAAAAAGTGTATATTTTCAGTGCTATTTGGAACTCTGCTAGGGCACATGGTATGTACCCAAGGTGTTTGCGTAGACCCGGCCAAAGTAGCGGTGATAGTCAACATGGAGGCACCTGAAACGGTAAAACAACTGAGATCACTACTGGGCCACACAGGCTACTACCGGTGATTTATCCACAACTATGCGAAGATATTAGCTTCGTTAGAGAATCTATTGAATAAATCTGAACAGTTCTAATGGATACACAGTTGCAGAACAACCCTGGATACTCTAAAATAAAAGCTGGCAAGTGCGCCAATATTAGTCCACCCAAACTGGGACAAACAATTTCATGTACATATCGATGCTTCCAGCATCGTGCTCGGAGCGGTCTTGGCGCAACCTGGAGACACTTCAGTCGACCATCCGGTATATTTTTCCAGTCACAAGTTTTCCACAACATAATGAAACTACACCACGACAGAAAGGGAGGCATTAGCAATGGTGCACTCTCTTCAAAAGTTCCGTCACTACTTGTTGGGAGGTACATTCAAATTTTTTACAGACCACTCAACGTTAAAGTATTTGGTAAACAAATCGGTCTTAGAAGGGAGAATCTGCAGATGGCTCCTACTCTTTCAGGAGTTCACCTTTGAAATTATCGTAAAGCCCGGAAGACTAAACGTAGGGCCCGATCTCCTGTCCCGAATAGAGAATGGGGAGAACGGAGGATATCTAGATGATCAGTTACCAGATGTTGATCTTTTCAGTGTAGAAGCCATCCCAGACTACTTAAACGAGATAGCAGCCTACCTCATGACAGGGCAGTGTCCGCAGGAATATACTTCAACACAGAAAAGACACCTGGTAGTTCGGGCTGCAGAGTATCAACTAATAGTAGGAAATTTATACAAGATGGGGATGGACCAGATTCTTTGAAGATGTGTCCTGGACCAAGAAAGGGAAACGGTAATATGGGAATTCCACAGTGGTGTTGCGGGAGGACACGTGGGAGCTAAACCGACAGCAAGGAAGGTAATACAAGATGCTTATGGTGGCCTACCCTACATATGGATAGCAATGAATTTGTTAAGAAATGTGATGTTTGTCAGCAGATGGGATGACCATCCCACAGAGATGAACTTCCGTTGCATCCGATAAAAGTACTGCAGCCATTCGAAAAGTGGGCAGTCGATTTCGTGGGACCAATTACACCAGCTGCAAGATGCTCAAAGGCGAGGTACATAATAACAGCAACAGAATACCTGACGAGGTGGGAAGAAGCAGTGCCAGTGAGAAATTGCGACAGAGACTACTGTAAGATTCATATTTGAAAATATAATCAGCCGGTTTGGGTGTCCAAAAAGCCTGTCCAGCGACCAAGGTACCCACTTCATTAATGACACCATTAAATCCCTGCTAGAAAGCTTCATGATACAACACCATAAAAGTAGCCCATATCATCCACAAGCCAACGACACGGTGGAAGCATTCAACAAGATACTGGAGAAGGGCCTAACAAAGATATGCAATGCACATCGTGATGATTGGGATGAGCGGATACCAGCAATGTTATGGGCCTACCGAACAATAGTAAAGCGACTAAATAACCAAACACCATTTCAGTTAGTAGACGGGAGAGAAGCAGTAGTCCCCGTAGAATTCATCATGCCCAGCCTCCTAGTCACGACGTCACTACAGCTATCAAAAGAAGAATCATTAAAGGAGCGATTGCAGGAGTTGCAGGAACTTGAAGAAGGACAATTTCTGGCCGAATTTCACCAAGCGGTACAAAAGGAGAGACAGAAAGCTTGGCACAAACGGGAAAATTTTAAGAACCCCCCTAAATTTATATGTATAATAAATGGGCGAATCCCCATGATACATAGGAAAAATGGAAGGGGATTTTGTTAATAATATAATATGTATATACAATTTTTTAGTGAATCTCTCACGAGATTATATTATCTTGTAAAATCATGGTGAATCACTAGTACAAATGGCGAATCACTAGTACAAAATGGCGAATCTTTGTCTAATGGAGTTCGGGGTGTTGGTTCCATTGAAGATATGGTAGATGAGCTAGGAGTTGAAGGAAGTGAACCATTTGAGACCAAGTATGGCACATGGTGACTCGTGAGGGAAGTACCAAGGATTCATGTTCCTAGGAACAATCATAAGAAGTAGTTGACATATAGGTTGAGTTTTGAGCCTTGACACATTGATAATGCAATGGCTTAGGTCAAAACTCACACATTGAAAAGTCATCAATGAAGAGAAGACAATATCATTATGAATTACACATACTCCAAACTTCCTACGAAATTCTACTTAGTTGTCTGCAACTTAGCTATACATAATCTTATAGTAAATACAAATTCCACAAAGCCTTCTTCACATAGCTAATAAATGGCCATTGGAAGAGCACCCCTTATATAATAGTAATAGTGGCAATCAATAGATTATTTCATATTGAACTTCACAGCCATAGCACTCCTATGTATTGTATGATGTATTCAACTTGCATTATCAAATATAGATACAATCATAGTTTTGATTGATACATGTAAATCATACTTGTGCACAATGTTGAATGCAATGTCAGTCAAGGCGTAAAGTCGGTTTGACATGTAATGATCTATAAAATAGTGAAGAAACTTAGTAACGTTATAGCTTATGGAACTTAAATTTATTATACACCAATGACCACATTTTATGACTAGTGAGCACATATAAATGTGTGGTGAAATAAAAAGCCCATCTCCAACTCACTACACCTTCTAGTTCTAAAAGGAGGGAAAGCACGATTAATGTTCTAGTAAACAATGAAGTTTGAACACATAAATTAATAAAATAATTATTCTGTAAGGTGCCATTATTTGAAAACAACTCTCCTATGTGCATCATGTTATAATCTGAAACCTTACGATTATATTTTAGATGAATAAAACATCTTCAAACCTTAGATGAAAAGAAAAGATAGTTATTTAGTTATGGGTATGTTTCTTTTACAGAAGCTTCTAAGAAACAAGGAATTTCAATGTCTATGAAAATTGTGTGAGGCACCTACATCACAAGAGAAAATGCCGAGGTGAGGGCATTGGGCGCCCCTTCACTTGTACATTCTCGGAGAGGCACAACTATTACAATGTTTGTGCCTCATTGCTGCTGGAAAATGGCGAAGCATTATTGCTACCAGATTTGTTTTTTCATATGTGTAATGTCTCATTTCTCACATTCACTGGTAGAATCTGCACCTAAATTGACAGAAATTGCAGAACTGTGCTGCAATTGAGTACAATCATTTTCATTTTCAACAGGCACGTTCAGATCCAACGTCTCGGTTCTACTTGGAGGTGAAAATTTCTGCTACTCAGTTGTTGAATGGCTTGTATAATTGTGCATATTAGTAGTAGGGGGAGTGGAATGAGTCCTCTTGTGACTGCCCAAATCTTTGCCAGACTGCCCAAAGCTTGGCCAGATGTAAAACTTCTAAGACACACAGGGCATTCATGCACCCTAACTTTCTTATTCTCAGTGCACAAACTCTACTTATAAGTCTCAATAGACGGCCCATTGATGGACCAATGAACTAATTATTCTTTGAAACCCCCATCAGTTTGTAGCGTGGGAAAGATGGACTTGGAATTGTAGTGGCAGCTGGCCCTGTGGCTGCCCAGAGCTTGAAATGAAGAAAACTTCTTGTTGCAGGACTTGCATGCATAGAACCTCATCATCATCATCATCTCTGGTTTGAAATCAACATCCCATTTCTGACCGTAACTACACGCAAATAAATAGAGACATCATGAGAACAACAACACAGACACATTGCTTTTGAATTTCTGCTATCTTTTCTTGCTGCTGCCTATTCCATTACAATAATCTATCAAGTCTTGTACAAAGCCCTAAACAATGGCGAACCCAAGTTTGAATCCCTACGTTCCTTGTACTCATGAAGGTAATGGCAAGAAAAATCCTCTTTAAATTCACAACAATCCACAGAAAAATTATCGGTAATCACTCTAAGGGTTTCTGGAATTCAGAAGCTGGTAAGGCCTTCAGAAGTGAGTGTAATCGCCCCAATGGAGGAGAGAATCCTGTTTTATCACCTGAAATTCCTTTCAGTTCAGTTTCTTCCCAAAATAGCTGTGATTAGTCCATGAAACTTAATGATAAAAATAATGATATTATTGACTTCCAACAGTGCAATTCTTAATCATTTAATTGGCTAGGGGACTATAATGTGAAAACCCTTGAATTTTTTTTTTGTGTTTTACTGATATGACCATGGGCCAGACAGAAGATATATGCCTCGCATTCATTGTGCATTACACAGGTTTTGCAGGGCTTCTTCCAAATCATTTTCCCTTCAATAACAACAATAGCATTGACTGCACGATTACAAAATTGGGTATCTTGATTGAAACTATATTTCTTTTGAATTGCAATTTCAGGTATTGTTCATATTTCCAATTCCAAATTCTTAGGTTATGATTTGTTCTGAATTCAAATTTCAGGTATTGTGGGGCTAAAAATTGTGCACCAAGACATTGCAGTGACTCCATGGCGGCAGTGCCAGACTATTTCGTCCACTCCACAGGGCGAAACCCTAGTGGCACAAAATAAATCATCATTGGTACTAGCTACACACAATTTTGAATCTGGTAAGATTGTTCTCTGGATTTTCTCATTATGCTAATACGAGATTGTTCAATAAGAAGTTTTTGATTTATCTATTGGTAATGGTGATGATTTTTCAGTAAAATTGGTTGCTGCAAAGGCTAGAGAATTGGGATTTTGAGAAAAGGTGGAGGTGGGTTACAATTCGCTCAATAGAAGTGCATGAAGAAGAGTCTATCGGTGGGTCTGGTGAAAACGGGATTTTAAGTGAGAAAATATGTTCCGTTCAGACCTTGGACGCCCAAGGAGGACAAAATTCCTCGCTGTTGGTCTGCTCTAAGAGGTAGTTTCAAACAATTTTCCAGGTGCAAGTCCTGGGTGAATTTAGCAGAATTTATCGGTCCAGACATCTTAGCATAAATTTCTTCCGTGAGTTATTAGGCGTATCTTATTATTATAGTTTATTTGGAAGGTGCGTCTTGCATGTGTTGACTGGAAATCCTAATAAAACAAAGGGTTAAAGCCTCTTATTCTATACCATTTATAGGAGAGGATCTGCATATATTGGGTGAAGACGCCATAAAACAAAGGATTACTGCCTCTTTTAAACTGTATCATTCTAGGACAAGGAATCTGAAAATCTTGAGTTTTTCCTGCAATGTGGCAACTATTTGCTAGTACCTTGAATATTAGGATGCCCCACTTAATTTTTTTTTTTGTTTTGTTTTTATTTTTTGTTTTTTTTTTTTTAAATTGTGTTTGGAACATCCCTTGACTACATCAAAAAAACTGGCCGATTCAGTGAAAAAAGGTTGGTTCAGTATTGAAACAGCCATTTTCAGTCCCAGACCTTGAACCGGACTGGCTTGACACCCAAACAAGTTGGACCGATTTGTTTCACTAGTTGCAGTCCAGTTCCACTAATATGCTATCTTGAAAGAACACTGAAAAAAAAATTGAAACTAAAACCATGAGGAATTTTAGTAAATAAGGAACTTAGTAGGTTAGAAATATCATTGTCAAGGAAAAAATACATTAGAGTAACCGGTTACATGCTCATCTAGAAAGGAAAGATGGATCTTTTGTCAAAAAAATAGCATGGGAAAACATTTAATAGACACAAAGCCATGAGATTTCAAAGAAATGATAAAAGCAGTTCAGATTACCACTTCAAGCTAAAAGAAATAACACGCTGAGAAACCCTAAGGAACCCAACTGATTTTGGATATTCCATGTTTTAGATATTCCATATCTTACAATATATTGTAATTTGTTAAATACACCAACCAGATAAGCATGCTATATGAATGCCTTTTTAGTCCCTGCAATCAAGGATAAATCCATAACTAAAAAAGGAGGATTATAAAATTTCACAATGCAAAAACAAGCCTGGTAATAAGGACCAAAATAAGACTTACAACAGTAACATAAATATGAATCAAATATTCCAAAATGAAGAGCTCCTGTCAAAAAGCAGAATATAATAGAACCTGTGAAACAAGGAAAAGAATGATATAAGTTTTCCCATTTTCCTCTCCCCTATTGTGCACTTTTTCATGTAGGACCTTCAGCCTTACTTCAAACTTTAAAGCTATCCAAAAATTTAAACAAAACATGTTCCCATAAATAAAGTAGGGGTAGCTCCCTTTAAACTAAGTGAACAAGTAATTTAAAATTTAAATGAAGACAAGGTACATAGAATACCCATTTGAATAAGATGGGTCAAGAATAAGTAGTTTATAATCTTAAGCATGAATTCCATTATGCGTAGGGGATATATAAAATTTAAATACTATAATCCCACTACTCCATTTTAATTTTTTGATTCACAGATATAATACAATCGATGCTTGACAAGAAAAAGCTATCCTTCAAGCATGTTACGAGATAGTCCATCAAAATTGGAACATGCAAACAAAATCAAGCAATTTATGCTATGGGAATGAAGACCATTGTAACATGAAAAGGAAAATGGGTGCTAACAAAATGTATCAAGTTCAAAAAGTGATATCAGCCATGCCAGAGAAAGCCTCCTTATCAATGGCTACATGCTAGTCGAGTCAATCCACTTTATGAATGTAGGATAGATCGAGAAATACACTAAAGTGAAATAAAGCATAAAAGTGTAAAATAATCAAAAGTCAGAACGACTGTATTATTGTCCATGTCTAATGTGTAATTGACCATGATCAAGATGACATTACTTTAACAACCCCCTCAATGATCAATCTACTAACCACACCAAGCTTAGGTCCTGCGCTGGTCCACTGTTCCATTTAATAAGATTTGAGATATTTTTGATGCATAATTTTACCCCCACAGACCGCTATTAGACAATGAATTCCACATTCTTCAAATGATTATATTCTTATGCTGGAATTTTTCAAGGGTAATTGTTTCACCCAATTCATTTGAGAAAATAGAATCCAGTTGAACTCTCTCATGAACTTATATGCTTCACAACATTTCAATACTAGAAAAAGAGATCTGTCAGTAACCATGGCCACACAATCTATACCAAATCTTGAATAAACCATTTCGTTAGATTAGACAAAGATAACTCCAAGGAAAAATCCGGTTACTTCATGCATGATGTAGGAAATTACATTTATAATGAGTATATGTACAGTTGAGATCCTCTGTCGACAATCTGTGAAGCATTTTTAATCCTTAAAATTTTTGCCTCGAGTCCACTAATGCAAAAAATTCTTCCTATCTCATGGGCACGCAATAATATTATCTCCACTCTTGATCTTTGTCTTTGGTGAAATATATGGACCCTTTGTGTCTTTTCTTGGTCCATTTCTCCACTACCCTAATCATCCTCTGTTCCATTCTACAAAGATCTCCACCAGCTCCTGATCAAGCATGCCTGGGCAGATGATAAGCTTCAAAAATAAATTGCAGGTCTCTATATTCCAAGCTATCATCAACCAATTTCATAATTCTCGACCCATTTGTCAACCTATATGCATTTATGGAAAATGTATATATTTGGTTGATAATTGTTGAACATAGTGCCAAAAAATAAATAAACTTATGACATGTTACCAAAATGTAAAAACTTGTCATGCAATTGATATCCCATTTCCTAAAAGCACCATAGGAACGTTTATCAACACGTTTTCCAAAGACATGAATGCCCCATCTTAAATAATTTGGAGATTAATATATTTTCTTAGAAATACTCTGACACAAATTTCTCCCTTAGCCGCATTGTGTGAGCATTCTTCCACACAGCAATGGATATCTCTATTGTCAACGTCATATCTATAGCTTCATACTCTAGTCAATGTTAATCTTAAAATTTTTTGATAGGAAAACTTAGCTCCATTTATCTTGAACAAGGGACGATTGGGGAGATCTATATGAACTGACCATGAAAATAGGAACACTGTGATGTAATATGTTCAACTAAATTTCCACCTATGTCCTTGGAATCAATAGATGCCAAATACTCATTTTCAAGTGGTTATCAAACAGGTTCAAACCACATATGGGGACCTTTGAACACATATTCCAATTGCATAAACAACATTTTCATCAAAATTTATACTTGGATTTATAATATAGTAGTCTGTGAGTATTCCTCCCATTTTTCAGTTTGAATGAATACAAATGAGTCACAAAGGTTTGTTAACATAAGAGGCTTCCCATCATCACTTACGCTTTGAGATAAGAAATTATTTTTTTGATCATACTCATGCCCGTGTGATTGTGTAACTTATCCTACTTCACCCTTTTGAAGTCATGTTGGCATAAACAAACACCTTTTTAATAAGGGTGATAAAATTTGGGAGTGTTAATCGTTTGACCCGATCTCCAAGGTCTATTATGAATTTGGGGTTAAAACAACCTAGTTTTCTCAAAGTATTCAATTTCTAAAGAAAATTCCATCATCATGTTCAACTCATCATTTGAGAAAATAGAATCCAGTTGAACTCTCTCATGAACTTATATGCTTCACAACATTTCAATACTAGAACAAGAACAATTGTACCATGTGTTACCAACATAATATACAAAACATCTATATGAATTGACCATGAAAAGAGGAACATTGCAATATAATATTTTCAACCAAATTTCCAGCTACGTCCTTGGAATAAATAGATGCCAAAAACTCATTTTTAAGTTGTTATCAAACAGGTTCAAACCACATATGGGGACCTTTGAACAGATATTCCAATTGCAGAAACAACATTTGCATCAAAATTTATACTTGGATTTATAATATAGTAGTCTGTGAGTATTCCTCCCATTTTTCAGTTTGAATGAATACAAATGAGTCACAAAGGTTTGTTAACACAAGAGGTTTCCCATCATCACTTACGCTTTGTGTAATGTTCCTTTTTCAGAAACATTGTCAATCAACAAAGCAAATCTATTCCAGAGATAGACTGTAGGGGAATTTACTGGATTTGTCACCTTCATAAGGAAGGATGAGCTCCAGAGGCTACCTATCCCACTAGCAGACTCTGTCTATAGAGTGATTGTCAAGGGACAATATCCCTAAGAGGGAAAAACAACAAGATTGGGAATCTCTTAAGATAACCCCAACATTGCAGCTACAACAATAACAAATACACCAAATGGAAAATAGCAGTGATTCATATACACATGAAATGCTGGAGAATATAATGGCCATCTTATTAGAATATAGTAGCATAAAATATACAACTTCTTGAGGAAATGATCACTCAAGTAAGGCACAAAAATCCTCAAGGAAACTGTACAAGGACATATGAGAAACATTGCTACATAAAGAAGCCCTAGGCCATGACTACGCAGTTATAGAGAGGAACTGCTGCATAAATGATGAAAATAAAAAGATATAACAATGTGGGCTCAAATAAATAATGGGGAGCAAGATCTCAACCCCTGAAAATACATAACATCAATCCTTTAAGAGGATTGGCTGAAATCTATGCAAAAAAACTATAATACAAAATGTCGGAGTTGCAGTAGTTGCTGCAACTCAAGAGATGGAAATGGATGGAGAAGGCTAAAATAGCTGTTGTAGATGAAAATACCTCCTCCAATGAAAATATTAAGTGAAAGGCTGATCCTTTCACCCAAGACTTACCCTCCAAGTGACTGTCAATCCCTCACAGCAAATAGTCACCAAGAAGAATGCTGTCTAAGAGAGGGACTGCGCTGCTAATGATGGAATGTGGTTGGAATGATGCCACAGATGATGGGATATACTCATAAACCCCCTTTTATGATCTCCCAAGGGATGGAACCTCCCTCCACTGGAAAAATAGCTTCGGATGGTGTGTGGAAACCTCCCTAGCAACACCCAGCAACACTGCACAATATCTGTTGCAGAAAATGCGCTGATGTAGATGATTGAAGCTATGGAATGAATTCCTGAATATGGGGAATGGATTGCAATCCTTCATGAGCTACTAAATAAGGAGAGGAAATCCTAATAGGACTCCCTCGTGCCCGGAGGCACTGCAGCTTTGCTGAACAGCCAGAGGAAGCAACAAGCCTTCCAAGACTTGAATGCAAAAATGATCAAAGATAATCTCAATGGCTTCCTTGCTCCTCTTTTAAACAAGTAAGCCTTCCCTCCATGGGCCCTACTTCTAATTAGGGTTTCCTTCCTCTAGAAGCTTCCCTCCTACGTTGTCCCACTTAGTGCTTTCTAACTCATGCCAACGCAGTTTGACCTGGTCAACCTTGGCCAAACCTTTATGCAAAAAACTCCTTTCACACATGGAGGTGTGAAATCCAGCTCCAACATGATCCTTTTTCATACTTATAGGATTTTTATTCTCTAATCATGCAAATAATGGGTCCCCTACCCATTTTATTCATCTCCTATCAAAATTTAATGTTCCATAAAAATTTTGAACATTACAGTCCTCCCCTCTCAAAATATTGCTTGCCCTCAAGAAATTGCAAGGATGAACTGAGTTTCTTTCTGACCTTCCTCCTGTAGCATCCTTATGTGATTATCTCCTCAAGGAATGGATGTCATATCAGCAATCAAGTCTCCAAACTGTCCCTCCAACATATGCAATCTAGCCTTGGGGTGAAGATTCCCAAAATGGCTATCATGTAGAAAAAATTATCCATGAAGGAACAAGAGATATATAAGGGCCTCCTTGAGGCATGAGATATGATGTATAATTGGACTTATCCTCCCCATATGAATATCTCATCCCCAAGCCATCAATCACAAAAATAAGCTGCCTCCCCACAAGGCTACTCATGGAAAATCTTCCTCCACCTTGAGCTCCCGGAATGAAGGTGGGCTAAAAATCTGATCATGGAAAGCAATATAACTTGCCCCACACTGTCCTCTCCCTCACTTATGATAAGTGTGGATTTTATGCTGATCCTTGGCTGCAAATTTATTGCCCTCAAATGACAAAATGAAGAGCAATTCCCCAAGAATCTCCCCTCCATCAATGAAAAATCAGCTGGCCAAAGACATGTCATATATGATGAATAGGACAAGATCACCATAGAATTCCCCCATGACATGTTTTCTATAGGTTATAACATGTGCAGAAAGGTGAAAAAAATGCCTCATAGGGTTATAATGCAACCTCATCCACTGCAGCTGCAGAAAATAACATGGCAAGTATTGCACAACAAATATCACATCTACTACTAAATAGTAAATAGATGAGTGAATCAGCAACATAAGGTCAAAAACTTGCCCATATACATATAATGGATGGATAACATTACCAAGCCCATGGATCTCCCCACAAATGAGCAAATATGTGGCTGTAGCCATGCCTCCTCTCATGTTCCCTTTAGAACATGCACTGCAGAAAATGTGAGAGTTTTTCTCACTCAAGGACACATCCAACTCATGTGCCTTTCTCATAATCATGCTTCTTATACAAATATGATCCATATCAGCAAGGAATTCATGATCAGAAATACAATGAGGAAAATTCTGAAGGTTTCATTTGTTGTAAGAATGTACCACCAGTTTTCCCAAAAGTGACAACGCAGTTTTCCAAACTGCTGCTTTAGAAAATCACATGGCAAGTTGTTTTGTGTTACTTGAATAGTTATGTATGTCATGATAGCTACTGATGAATATAAAATGGCTGAGTGTATCAACTACTCATACATGAAATAAAACACTTTCCCAAGGCCATATAAAGGATGGCTGTCTTCGTCATACAAATTGGCCTAATTTTGTCCATGGAGCAATCTGAAAAGCTTGCCCTCTTGTAGAGCCATGCACTGCAAAATAATGGTAAGAGTATACAAATCAGCCAATTTAAAAATAGATTTCTCACCATATACTGGGAGCAAGATGATGTATGGATCCATGAATGAACCCTCCATGGTTGTTTGGCATGCTCCCATGAAGAGGAATGAACTAGGTGCTGTAAGAAGATCCTTCTTCTCATGCTTGGGAATCCAAGTCAAGAAGAATGTAACATAGTAGTATATGACTCCATCTACTACCTTATCCATCTCACCTCCTCTTTTTCCACCAAGTGCAACAAATATGAAATGATCCTGGGACCTGTGGGTTATGGATCCACCACACTTCCGCTGGGCACACTTCATCCATAGGTCACTGCTCCAAAGAGACAACGCTGTTGGCCTATACCCATAGGATCTCATTAATATCAAGCTCCATTATTTGACATGTTCTTTGTCAAAGATATCTTTCATAATGCTTCAATACATAAGAAGCCCCTCCCTAGGTGGAAGTACCTCTCTATCATCGAAAGTCAAGGAGAGAATGCCATTTCCTCCTCCTGCAACATCATGCAAAGCATGAGAGCAATTCTGCCCTTGCTCTCCAAAGCAAAGCAACAAAGTATTTTGCTGCCCTCCCATACTTCCAACATACAACTCATGTGATGAAGACACAATGAATGATATGAGTATCACACCAAAATCATGCATCCATACTCTATGATTCTCAATGATGCAAGTATCCTGCCATATCCTCTTCCATTATTTTGGTACTCCTCCCATGAGGGCTACCATCAATTCTTGCTCTTTGCATTTTATGAGAGTTTGAAATGCAACTCCTTGGAGACCTCTTAGGAAAGGTCTCTCACCCATGAATATGTTGGATCTATGAAGATCCAAATGTGATGGAGGTGATGTATCCTCTCCACCCATGTTTATCCACGCTGCTGGTTTCTCCAATGATGTAGCAGCTATCTCTTCCTCCGATTCACAAATTGTTTCATGATTCTTCATGGAGGTGTCATGGTTTACTTCATCCTCCAAAATTTGACATTCCCACCTTGAAGGCTGAATTAAAATCATCAAATATGTATGAGGATGAGGGTTCTTCTCCTCCTTGAATCATTTTCACAGTGCAGTGCAAACATGAAGCCCTAAAGTGGCCATGTGCTTTTATCCTTGGACCTCTTCATATGAAATTCCACCATCCTTAAGATTATTTGCTGAAATAGAAAGTGGAACTTTACTCATACCTTGGTGGATATTGGGACCTTCTTGTGTGGCTACAATGGAATTTCCTCCAATGGCTTCCTCATCCATATATTTTGAAGGTTTCTCCTTCAAAGCTGTAGCAGCGTTGGTGCAATCCTCCTCCCATGGTGGTGTGATATTCTCTTCCTTTGTTCTTTCTCCATCAAAGGTTTGGGTCAACCTTTGAGCAAAGACTGCAAAATAAATCACCCTTGAATGGACCAAGGGTTTGAACCACCAAAAAGAGGTTTCCTCTTCCATGTACAGTGCTGCCATCTCCCCTACTTCTTTCTTTGCCACTGGATGCAGCAGCAAAAATGCCTCCATCTTCTTCTCCAAGCTCTAGTTGAAGTAACCCCATCAAATGTAGACAATAGAAGCCTATTGCCTTTGATTTCTCCTTTTCCACAAGGCCTTCTCTCCTCCATATTCTGAATAGACTGTGTGAACACTGTATCTCCCCTGAATGCTGCAGAATGGGGTTTATAGTCACCCAGGTACTTGCTTAAGATCTGAAAATCCAAGCATCTCCCATGCTGGTCTTCAAGAGAATAGGAAGTGCATGGACCTTCCTTTTCTCCCCTTTTCTTCTTCTCCTCCTCAGGGAGGCTCTTCTTCAATCCAAAATTATATGAGATCAGTCTCATCTTCTTCATCATTCTCCTCTGAAATCGAACTCATAGGCTATGCCAGTTTCATGCTTTGATACCACTGTAATGTTCCTTTTTCAGAAACATTGTCAATCGACAAAGCAAATATATTCCAGAGATAGAATTTAGGGGAATTTACTGGATTTGTCACCTTCACAAGGAAGGATGATCTCCAGAGGCTACCTGTCCCACTAGCAGACTCTGTCTATAGAGTGATTTTCAAGGGACAATATCCCCAAGAGGGAAAAACAACAAGATTGGGAATCTCTTAAGATAACCCCAACATTGCAGCTACATCAATAACAAATACATCAAATGGAAAATAGCAGTGATTCATATACACATGAAATGCTGGAGAATCTAATGGCCATCATATTAGAATATAGCAGCATAAAATATACAACTTCTTGAGGAAATGATCACTCAAGTAAGGCACAACAAGCCTCAAGGAAACTGTACAAGGACATATGAGAAACATTGCTGCATAAAGAAGCCCTAGGCCATGAATACATAGTTATAGAGAGGAACTGCTGCATAAATGATGAAAATACAAAGATATACCAATTTGGGCTCAAATAAAGAAGGGGGAGCAAGATCTCAACCCCTGAAAATACATAACATCAATCCTTTAAGAGGATTGACTGAAATCTATGCAAAAAACACTATAATACAAAATGTCGGAGTTGCAGTAGATGCTGCAACTCAAGAGCTGGAAATGGATGGAGAAGGATGAAATAGATGATGTAGATGAAGAATCCTCCTCCAATGAAAATCTTAAGTGAAAGGTTGATCCTTTCACCCAAGACTTCCCCTCCAAGTGACTGTCAATCCCTCACAACAAATAGTCACCAAGAAGAACGCTGTCTAAGAGAGGGAATGCGCTGCTAATGATGGAATGTGGTTGGCTTAATTCCAAAGATGATGGGATATACTCATAAACCCCCTTTTCTGATCTTCCAAGGGATGGAACCTACCTCCACTGGAAAACTAGCTCTGGATGGTGTGTGGAAACCTCCCCAACAACACCCAGCAACACTGCACAATATCTGCTACAGAAACTGCGCTGATGTAGATGAATGAAGCTATGGCATGAATGCCTAAATATTTGGAATGGAGTGCAATCCTTCATGAGGTACTCAATAAGTAGAGGAAATCCTAAACAGGACTCCCTCGTGCCCGGAGGCACTGCAGCTCTGTTGAACAGCCAGAGGTAGCAACAAGTCTTCCAAGGCTTGAATGTAAAAATGATCAAAGATAATCTCAATGGCTTCCTTTCTCCTCTTTTAAACAAGTTAGCCTTCCCTCCATGAGCCCTACTTAGAATTAGGGTTTCCTTCCTCTAGAAGCTTCCCTCCTACGTTGTCCCACTTAGTGCTTTCCAACTCATGCCAACGCAGTTTGAATTGGTCAACCTTGGCCAAAACTTTATGCAAAAACCTCCTTTCACACATGGAGGTGTGAAATCTAGCTCCAACATGATCCTCTTTCATACTAGTATTTTTATTCTCTAATAATGCAAAGAATGGGTCCCCTACCCATTTTATTCATCTCCTGTCAAAAATTAATGTTCCATAAAAATTTGGAACATTACACTTTGAGATAAGAAATGATTTTTTGGATCATACTCAGGCCTATGTGATTGTGTAACTTGTCTTACTTCACCCTTTTGAAGTCGTGTTGGCATAAACAAACTGTTAGAAATTTACGGCAGAAATAAAATATTTTCCGAGAGGAATAATAATCATGAAAAAGAACCAACAACATAGCACATAAACATAAACACATATGTTTATCCGGGAAAACCCAAAACTCTGGGGAAAAAACCAACCAATGAAATTTCATTAACCATTGGCCAAAACCCTGGCCAATCCGGCCAAGTGAGCCTTCACCGCTCACCTCCAGGCCTACATTACAATGAAGTATTCCCAGCCTTTTATAGGCTCCATTACATGCAATACCATGGGTTGAAAACCATGGGTGCACAATACCATGTGCCCCAAAACCATTACTATTTACCCTAGTCAACATTGACTCCATCCCGAGTCAAGTTTACCTAAAAATTCCCCCCCTTAAACTTGACTTGGGGATTATATACTAAATCCAGCCAAACCTGCTAAATGAGACAACCCCGCTCACTCTAGCTCTTCCCCCCTCAAATTTTTACCAAGGGTAATTATTAACTTGACATCCCCCCTATCACCTAGGTCTAACCCAGAATTTACCAGTGATTACCTAGGGGTACGCATGCCATACTAGGTCTTACAGCAGTATACCCATTTACATGTAATAAAATTAACTCCATTATAATAATATATATATATATATATATTTTGTTTCATTGTTGCTGTATTTGTACATATAAAATCAATGTCCATATAAAAAGAACCCATCTACCGGATTACATGGGTCACCAGCCTCTGTAACCGCCAGTCCTCTAGGAGTTCTCTTCAGATACATGGTTCATCAATTAATTAATCCATGTGCACATATCCTCTCATTTTGACAGAATTTTCTCTCCTAGCATTGCTCCACTCTCCGAGCCTCATGATCTTGAGCCATTGTTGCTTGACCTTCGATGCTGCTTTCCAATAACATATCTTCATAGCCACAGGCTTCTGGTGGTGCTACGAATTCACTCCATGGCGTCAATATACCTGCTCATCCACCCTCGATATGACTTATCTCTCGAGATCATAGGAAGAAACTATACACGATATTATCATCTTAGATCGAGTTTGGGCACGGTTTTTAAATCCCACAAAACCACACACTAACAGCTACATTGATAAAAACATGCTCGAGGGATTCCCTGGCATGATCTCTAACCGCTACGATCTTCTTGAGACCTCTTCCATTATCTCCATTTATAAAGCGCCTTACAGTCCTCCTCCTTCACCATTTCCGAATGGTGGGGATATTACAGCGAATTAGATACCTGCCTTTGGGCACACGCAATCCCAGAGTCAACACGTCAAAGACAAGTAAGTGGCCAAGACCCCTTAGGTGGTGTTAACACATTTATAACAACAGGACAAGGCCGTAGCTGAGCTCAGCCGATGTGTGCATATGAACCATATTAGCATCGGTCTGCTTGGAAAACAAAACTTTGATCCATAGCCTCGTCTCTGTGTAGGCCTTCTTGGAAGCATACCTAATTGTCGTCTCGAACTTGCGGTTCTTTCTTTTCTCTTTATATATCAGAACCCTGGCTTCGCGGTCCAGCTGGGCACTGATGTGGACAGTGCCAGGGTTGGCCACCTTTAATGCCCCTCTTCTGTTAAGAGGCCTCAAGATGTCACTGAGAGTGGTGCTGGGAACCACACTGACATCCAGTGAGGATGAAGAGATGCTGTGGGTGAAGGACGTGGTCATGGTATAACTGTAAGTGGCCTTATCGGTGCTAGAATCATGAATAATTTCAAGCCTGGACTATGCCCAAACCCTACAACATGTGCAGGATCGCGAGCGCTTCACTCTATTGTAGGGCCAACGCCACTTATCTCAGCTAAATCTAGATTTGTGTTTATCGTCTCAAAATAAGCCTGCTTGCCCAACTTCGAAATCCATTTTTTTCAATGCGTCTTCCAATTTCTCTGACGCACACATCGTAGATCGATCGCAATACATCCATTTTCATTGCGGCAACTGCTTAGCTAGTTTCAAAACTATTCTGATCTCCTTAAACACACCCAACGACTTAGCCATATGCATCCATATATATGCTATGTCATCACTCCAGATCACGGATATGCAACCTACGGCGTGAAATACAAATATAGCCCTCCAAAGTCTTGAAATATCTGGAGTCTTGCGAGTTGGCCTCCACAAATTCGATGATTATATTTGTAAACAACCAAAGAATATAAATTTTTACCGACACACAATATTTAACGAAAAAAACCATTTTCAACCCACTCTTGTTAGAGAGTCCACAAAGCCATCCCTTTGAAGCCAAAACCTGAACCATGGCTCTGATACCATTCGTTAGAAATTTATGGCAGAAAGAAAATATTTACCGAGAGGAATAATAATCATGAAAAAGAACCAACAACAAAGCACATAAACATAAACACATATGTTTATCCGGGAAAACCCCAAACTCCGGGGAAAAACCCAACCAATGAAATTTCATTAACCATTGGCCAAAACCCTGGCCAATCCGGCCAAGTGAGCCCTCACCGCTCACCTCCAGGCCTACATTACAATGAAGTATTCCCAGCCTTTTATAGGCTCCATTACATGCAATACCATGGGTCGAAAACCATGGGTGCACAATACCATGTGCCCCAAAACCACTACAATTTACCCTATTCAACATTGACTCTATCTCGAGTCAAGTTTACCTAACACAAACACCTTTTTAATAAGGGTGATAAACTTTGAGAGTGTTAGTCGTTTGACCCGATCTCCAAGGTCTATTATGAAGATGGGGTGAAAACAACCTAGTTTTCTCAAAGTATTCAATTTTTAAAGAAAATTCCATCATCATGTTCAACTCATCATTTGAGAAAATAGAATCCAGTTGAACTCTCTCATGAACTTATATGCTTCACAACATTTCAATACTAGAATAAGAGATCGTTATATAAAATCATAAAACAAAGATAACTCCAAGGAAAACTCTGGTTACTTCATGCATGATATAGGAAATTACATTTATAATGAGTATATGTACAGTTGAGATACTCTGTCAACAATCTGCGAAGCATTTTTAATCCTTAAAATTTTGGCCTCGAGTCCACTAACGCAAAAAATTCTTCCTAGCTCATGAGAATGCACTAATATTATCTCCACTCTTGATCTTGGTATTTGGTGAAATATGTGGACCCTTCGTGTCTTTTATTGTTCCATTTCTCCACTACCCTAATCATCCTCTATTCCATTCTACAAATATCTCCATCAGCTCCTGATAAAGCATACTTGGGTAGATGATAAGCTTCAAAAATAAATTGCAAGTCTCTATATTCCAAGTCATCATCAACCAATTTCATAAATTCTAAACCCATTTGTCAACCTACATGAATTTATGGAAAATGTATATATTTGGTTGATAATTTTTGAACATAATTCCAACAAATAAATAAAATTATGACATGTTACCAAAATGTAACAACTTTTCATGCAATTGATATCCCATTTCATAAAAGCACCATAGGAGCGCTTATCAACACGTTTGCCAAAGACTTGAATGCTACATCTTAAATAATTTTGGAGATTAATATATTTGATTAGAAATACTCTGACACAAATTTCTCCCTTAGCCACACTGTGTGAGGATTATTCCACAAATAAATGGATATCTCTATTGTCAACGTCATATCTATAGCTTCATACTCTGGTCAATGTTAATCTTAAAATTTGTTGATAGGAAAACTTAGCTCCATTTATCTTGAACAAGGGATGATTGGGGAGATCGTAGTATTGCCTAATGTCCTTCAAAAACAATTCTACCATGTGTTACCAACATAATATACAAAAAATATATAAGAACTGACCATGAAAAGAGGAACACTGTGATGTAATATGTTCAACCAAATTGCCACCTACGTCCTTGGAATCAAGAGATGCCAAAAAATCATTTTAAACTTGTTATCAAACAGGGTCAAACCACAAATGGGGACCTTTGAGGAAATATTCCAATTGCAGAAACAACATTTGCATCAAAATTTATACTTGGATTTATAATATAGTAGTATATGAGTATTCCTCCCATTTTTCAGTTTGAATGAATACAAATGAGTCACAAAGGCTTGTTAACATAAGAGACTTCCCATCATCACTTAAATTATCTTTCACCAACACATAACTGATTTCATTTTGATAACGTACATTAATTCTACCTATGTCATCTTTAGCTCCACTTTATGCATAACCAACAACATCCCACCAATAAACTCCAATTGAGAGGCCCCACCAAAATATGGTAATGGATAAGAATAATCAAACCGTAGGCTAGTGAAATAAACCACAATATAAATACAGAGATGCAAAAAGATGACAATAAAAATAAAATTCATCCCTGTCTGCTATAGCATGTTCCTAGGCAGTTGCATTACCTTTCCCTTGACTACTTTGACTAGCAGGAGGTAGAATACGTAGAATCTTCAGTACAGTCCAATCCTTGCTGTTATCATGCCAAACAAAGGCTAGACAACAACTAGTAGAAGAGAAAGCTGGTAGGGCAACAAAAATCCCAAATGTGGCACAATAGTAATCTATGAGATTAAAGCTACTGCCAGAGAATAAATGAACATCGCCATACTGAAAAGCAAAAGAAACCTCCCCTCCATGACTTCAAAAGACAATTTTTGCTAGCATCCTTACGTCACTGTGCTGATTAGCTAGGTCATAGTTGAATTTGTCACTATTTCCACCATTTGAATCTACCGATGTTTGGGATGTTGACAAATTTATAGGTGTAGCAAGGGGTCGAGAACCTTTGAAGTCTTTTATTAGAGATATGCTCTTATTTACTTTGGTGGTCTAGATTGTTGTCATTGGTGATTGTCCACCAAAATTTGTATTAGAATTTTCAAAAAGGGGATGCAGTGCAACCTGCTGACGTGAACTTTCCCACTACTGCACCTCCCAACTAGTTAGAGATGGCCCCTCATCAAGATTGTGTGGAGACATATATTGGCTTGATGGAATGTAATTTGGAGGCCTTTAGTATACTAAAAATAACATTTAATTCAACCATATTTGTGATCAGTCTGTTTGCCTAGAAATCCAAGTCTAGTGGATTGAAATAGAAAAAGACTTAATAAAAGCATCAATGTCAAATTCTATTGCAGACAGGATATTACTAGTGACAGAATGAAGCTAAACATGTCTCAGTCAGGGTCTGGCCATTCGGATGCATTTGTCTTATACTGTCATGCTTATACTGTCAGAATTATTGTTTCCATTCTAAACTTACATCATATAGCATGAAAGACAAGGTTGCTTCAAAACATAGAGCTCAATTTCAATTATAGGAGACCTAATGATAATGAGCATAAGAAAGATTTTATGAATCATAACAAGAAGAGAAAGCAACAAAATTTTTGATGCCCTTGCTCTTACGCCTCCAATGCAAAGTAACAAGAAAAATACTTCAAAAGTTTGAAATTTTGTGTCCATTAAAAAGATCACTCACTCTTTAACACTCATTGGAGGACAAGCTATACGAGGTTAACAGGTCTGGATATTTACACATCTTACAGAGACACAAATGTAATATATATATATATATATATACTTGACTTGGTCCAAAGTCTTCTGCACAATATTCCCCTGAGTCAGGTGAGACTGTTGAAGAAAAACTCTTCGGACCTCACCTGCGCTCATGTCTAATCTAATATACAAGTTTGGCTTTGCTTCAGACTAGTCCTAGTTACTGTCACCTTTGAGGTAACTGCATTCATCACCAACACCCATAATTTTTACATCCAATTTAGACTCCCCCAAAAAATAAAAGTTAAGCATAGACTCCCAAAAGGAAGCAAAAATTGTAAGCATATTGCAAATTAGTATCCTGCAATGTGTAAAGAAGACCTCCTGCTTACACAACAACATATAGTGTTAAATTTAGAATGAGAGAGAGAAAGTGTACTATATTTCAATGCCAGTAAAATCTAAGATATCACCTAGAGTATATTGAGCATGTGAATAGGGTGTTCCAGGCAGAAGATAGCAAATAAAATTTTCTGCATGCCCTTTGTATTCCTGAAGAGAGTGCACAGTTCGTATCAAGAAATCCTGCACACAAATGGAATTAATACAATCAGTCATTTACATAGAACACCCAATGGACAATCAAACTTCCCAAAAAGGTCTCCCTGTAGTTAATTACAATAATAAAGAGGTAGTTGAACTATGAATATTAAAATCTATTAAGGAATACATATGTGAATTTAGGAAGGGGTAGTCAATGCTTTTGGATTTAAACATGTTACCTCTTAAAACTAAACACATGCTATTGTACTGATTGCTGAACTTATGAGGATTGCAGATTCCAGGAATATATAGGAACCTGACTGTCACTAGAAAGGTCAAATTATTTACCCTCTTATAACCATCAGATTTAAAGATATTATAGGAATCTGCAATCAACATAAGAATACATTGCTACTAAATGTTAGGAAACCTCAACTACCTTCCATGCTTCCCAAAATAGCCTTGGTTTCACCTTGAGCAATCTCGAAATAATCATAATAAGTTGAAGTGGTTCCTTTGGTTCCACCAACATTGGTAGCATGGTCAGCTGTTTGTGAAACCAACATTCTAATCTCCTTAGCATTATGATCAACTGCCACTGTTCTTCCCAGGGCAATGAACTCAGCTCCGCCTTGGCATCAAAAGTGTAATTGCATAAAAGGAATGTCTGTCTCATGCCAATAGGTCTCCTACGATGAATGCGAAAGAACCTAGTACATAGACAATTTTTCTCTTCGCTTAGCTACCCAGGGCTTATTTCCCTTTCCAAATATCAATAATTCTTTTCCAAGAAAAATCTATAATAAGAAAAATATTTTAATATATTCTAAAAGGTGAAGATGTCGAAATCATGCCACAAAGTGAAAGGAAATAAAATATCTTTCCTCAAACCACCAAATATATAAGGAAAACAATAATGATTATAATAATAAAACTAGATTTATCGATCTATGCATGATATGAGACCCATAAGCATTCAAGGGACTAAAAATATCTGACCAAAACAAACCAAAAATTTCAAACTCAACAAAATCCTCTAAACAAGAAACAAACAAACCACTAAAATTTTCAAAGATATCAAAGCTAGACATGAACACAATTTCATGTACTTGAATAAGCCCATTGTTGCTTAGCGTTAGACTTCTTAAATTAGTTATTTATCATTTAATACTAGGACACTATCTATGTGAAAAGAAATAGGTCCCAACTTCATCAAATCCAACTTCATTTCCAATCAAAGATCAAAACCAGCTTCATTTCCAATACCAATATAAAATCACACATTTTCCAAATATCACTAATTAGTTTCCAAGAAAATATAAAACTCGAAACTCAACAAAATTCCCCAAACACAAGCAACATATATACCATTAAAATTTTCCAAGATGTCAGAGCTAGACATCAAGGTAGTTTCATGTACTTGAATGAGCCCATTGATGCTTTGCATTAGTCTTGTTAAATTAGTTATTTATCATTTAATACTAGTCAGACACTATCTATGTGAAAAGAAATAGGTCCTGGAATCATCAAATCCAGCTTCATTTCCTGTCACAAATAAGAAACAAACAATGTAAGGATTAAATATGAAACATCAATCTTAAAATAACACGCATGAAAGAAATGTAGCTGCAATGTTACAATGAAAAATACAAAATATAGAACCCATTTTTACTTGAATTTGACATGTAGTAATCTTGCATGATCAACGGAACATGTATACCAAAATAAGAGTCCTAGGGTATTTCAATTTCCCAGTTCTCATCTTGGTCATCATTTTCTACATTGTGAACATGATCTTCTCCAAATGTACTGTCATTATGAGCCTCCAAAACATTATGTTCTGTATCAAGTTCATTAGATAAATTTGTTATATTGTTTTCTCCCCTTCTATCACAATTTGATCGCCAAAGCGCTAGTGCTCTTTCATATGGAAAATTGTCAACGTCATACTTTGTTACATATAATATTAAACATGTATCCACATGTTTATCAAGCTTGTTCCTCAAATTTGACTTCAAAAATGATAGTGCACTAAACATTCTCTCATCCTCCACTGATCCCAAAATCATGGTTTGACACAAATCTGCTAATTTAAAATATTCTGATATGTTTTCTTGCAGGTATTGGCTAGCACTTAAAGTATTCCATAATCTTGTTATAGCACCGTTTTCATTAGGATTCTCCAAAAAAGGATATTTCTTCCACATTGTTTCAACAAAGCGTCCACCTTGTTGATACAATTTTGATGAATCTAAAATACCTTCAATCTGTTCTCCATGTATCGAGACTTTCTTGTAAAAGTGGTCTACTAAACATTTTAATCTCTTTTGAAAATCGGCTTTTAAATTTCTTGAACATTGAAAATTGTTCCAATATTGAGGGTATACCACACACATGGCCTCCAACAATTCATCTCGAGGAAATCATTCTCTTATCTCTAATGATAGTGATCTTGCAATTTCTATCAAATTTTGTCTCACTGAGATCACAATATTATCAAATTGGTCTCTTGACACGAGGCAATCTTTGGTGATTCGTCCCGTCTTACTAATATAATGAAAGGGGACCATATACCCATGCACTGTGATACATAGTATCCCTTTTTCATCAAACGTCAAAAAAATTTCAGTATTTTCTATATTGATGATCTTAGTCCAACTTGTAAACTCTGGACCAGTAAAAGAGTCCGACATCATATACAAATTATCCAATGCAAGGCATGCTGAATTTCTCGCATTTGTGTATTCGGCAATATACATTGTGCGATTCTGAGACATTTTCACGAGGACATTCATTTCATGTAGCATAGGAAGAATTCCAGCCAATGTCAATAATGTTTCTATATCAGTTAGTCGAAAAAGAAAATCTTGAGCTTTATCTACATTGTAGTGATTTTCATACATCAACCCTACCAAAGATTTGAACTCACTAAATAGTATTTGAGCTGGTCCATTCAATGAGATCCATCTTGTGTCAACATATTTTAGTAGTTTTTTTTTTCCATCCTAACACCATCTGCAAATTGTTGAAACTCTAAATATCGTTTGGGACTACGAGAAAAGTATGCATGAGTCTCACGTACAAGATCTTCAACTTTTGAAACTAATGGAAACTTGCTTACTATTTTAAATGAAAGATTCATCCTATGAGCCATACAATGAATATTAATCATATATGGCGAAGCTGATAGTTGTAGTCTAACACAAAGACCATTCCTTTGTCCTTGCATTACCGATGCTCCATCCGCTCCAACACATACCAACTTTTTTGCAATCATTAAATGATCCATACCACTTTCCTTCAAAGTATTAAGAACAAGTTCATAAATATTTTCAGCTGTAGAAGTCTCTCTCATCTTTTTAATCCCAAGTAGATAGGAATGCCTAATATGGTCATTAACCATATAAATTCTCATGTAGATCCATGAAGTATTATCAATAGCTGTAACCTCATCCAAAGACAATGCCAAAAATCTAGCATTTGCAATCTCCTGTTTCAAATCATCAATTTCTACTTGAGCTAGATATCTTGCCCATTCCCAACCACTAGTTATGGACCAATGAGAAGATGGAAAGTTTGGCACGTGAAGAAAAGATAGAAATTTCATCTAATCTGGATAATCTGTCATAGGACGACCTTTACATAAGATGTGAAATACAGTGCTCAATTGTATCGTCTTGGATAACAAACTTCTTTCCATCATCTTTTAAAATTGAGATATGATGGTTCCTCCACTTGCCTCAAGTTTCTTCTTACTTATTAAATATTTTTTGTATTCTTCCACACATTGGCTATGTCGACATTCCTCCAAATATTTCCATCTGACAATAGATTTCTCTTTACCATTTACAATTTTATTTTCATAAACCTTTCCTGCATGCTTTTGTACTGTATCTAGCTTCATCTGAAATTTCACTACCTTGCAACTTTTCCAACTACACGCAATACATTTAACTTCTCGTAAATCCTCATTTGTAGGAGGTATTTCTTCAATAAATGGAAAACTTGAGACCCAATCATCTTGGAATTTTCTCCCTACGGTCCACTGGCCTTTTTTCCTTTTCCATGAATGGTTTGTGTCACCTTCCAAGGAAATATCTTTAACATTTTCATCACTAATTTCTGTTGAAACTACATTTATCTCACCCTGATCACTTGAGGAACCTATTATTTCATCCATCATATGGATATCAGATGCATTTTCACAAGAGTTAACATCTCTCTCAGTAACATATTGTTCAAAGGAGCTTGAAGCATGAAGAGAATGTGTATTCTTGGATTGAGACTTTTTAAAGTATGATAATACATCAATTTGCCTTGATAGTTTCTTCCCAGGATTAGATTTTGACATCTCATTGAATATTCCAGAAGTAAAATTTCAAATCGATCTAGAAACCTGCATCAATAGTTTCCAAGAGTTGAGAATTACTAGATTTGTAAGTAGCTTTCAAAGTAAAATAAGTGTAATGTTCACAAAAACCATTATGAAATTTTTTATTAAAATGTTGTGCCAAGGCCCAAGCCCAAAAGCAAAAATAAATCATTATACACAAAAAATAACATCATGAGTCATCATCTATAAAACAAAGAACATCATTCAAATGTAAAATATATAAAAATTTCCACTAAATTAATTCATATCTCCAAATCACCTAATGAACACTTGAAAGCTTTAAACAAAACAACAAAATATTACAATAAATTTAATCATCCTTTGCAAAAAACCTCTCCCTTAAGTTGTAAATAATTGGTTATAAGAAGTTGAAACATATCCTCTATCATTTTCCATGATAAAAGTGAGGAAGGAAACTAGTCAGTTACTAGTGATTCTTTTACTTATCTTTCCCTTGATGAATTGGTTATAAGAATTTGAAACATATCATCTATCATTTTCCATGATAAAAGTGAGGAGGAAGGCAACTAGTCAGTTACTAGTGACATTTACACCCTCCATAGAGAAGATGGAGGACTTGGGCTAATTAATAGCCATGATCCAAGGATGGTTTTAGTGAATAAATGGCTTGCAAGGAGAAATGAAGGAGAAGATCCTTATGAGGTAGTTGTCAAGCATAGGCTAGAAAAAACTTCACATATACAAAACATTCAAGTCCCTAATTATTTATGATTTAATCATAGGTGAAAATTCCTTTAATTTGCCTATATGAACAATTTTCAAAACAATTTGGAATGATTGCAAGTAATATTTCATGAGCTTGACGAGGAGCTAAGGATTTTTAAGAGTGTTCTTACACTAAGACACCAAGTGGGCCGCATTGCTAGGTGGGCCAATGATTTGGGTTTACATGCATGGAACAAGCATGGGAAAAAGAAATTGCAAGCGTTAAATCATCTAATGGGTTTGATCAGCGGAATGGACCCTTTGCAGGGTAAATCAATGGAATGGTATCTTTACACTTTTTTAATCAATAGAATGGACCCTTTCTATAGGTTTAATAAGTGAAATGGAAAAAAAATCCAACATGTTATTAACCATTAGGACCATTGAAGACTTGATTTCAGAATAGGACCTTTTTAATGAAAAATTCAATTGGAGAAATACAGAGCTAGGGCCAGGGTTCATTGTGGAAAGAATTGATAGGTTTCTCTTATAAAGCTCCTTTCTCTCTGAGTAATTCTAAATTCTGCAATTATCCCAAGTGCACTATCCAATCACAAGACGATTCTGCTCTCAGTATCAAACTCTCAAGCACTTGGTCCAGGTCATTTAAAATATAGCCCTATATGGTTCTCACAACCAGACTTTAAAGAAATGGTGAGAAATTCTAGATCTCTCCCAGTTCATGGCTTTGCCTCTTACATCTGGGAGAAAAAAATAAAGAGATTAAAATTGAAATGAAAGAATGGGCTAAATCCCACAAGGAAGATCGTCCCATTCTGGAAAGATGGGAATCTTTGAAGAAGTCAAGTCCCAAATTGAAGAATAAGGGCTCTCTAAACCGAGTCGAGCAAGGGGAAAAGGAAGTAAGTGCTCAACTATTCAAAGCTCATATCATCGAAGAAGAAATATGGAGATTGAAATCAAGGATCCTGTGGCTGAAAGCAGGGAACATGAGCATTAAATTTTTCCATTACCAAGAACACTCAAGAAGAATTTAAAATTTCATCTCTGAGGTAACTCTTAGAAAGATTGAAAATAGATGGTTTAATGAAATCAAAGTAGCAATCTTCTCTCACTTTAGGAACCTGTTTTAAGAATAAGAGTAGATACTGGAAGTGCTCAGGAGGAAATGTTGGACAAGATCCATGTCTTTTACAAGAACTAGATAATGAGAAACTCCTAGGACCCATATCAAGCAAGGAAGTACAAGAAACGGTATGCAATATGAAACTTAACAAAGTCCCTAGTCCAGAGTCCAGACAAGTTCTCAACACATTTTTAGTAAGCATGGAAATATATTAATAGGGACCTCTTAATATATGTGGAAGAATCAAGGAAGCAATGCAGATTTAAAGAAAAAATAAATTCCTTCTACTTCACCCTCATCCCTAACGTTAGAAACTAAAAGATTCTAGGCAAGACTACCTTTTCTAGATTTAAACCATTGATGCAATGTGTTATCGTAGAGAAACAAACTTGCTTTGTTCAGGGCAGACTTATCTGTGAAAACAACATAAGAGTTCAGGAAGTTGTTCACAGTAGCCACCCATCTGGAAAGAAGTACATGAGTCATAAAACTCAATATGGTGAATGGCTTGGATAGAGTGAGGTATAATTTCTTATTCTCAGCTATGAAGAAATTTGGCTTTGCCGAGAACTTCATTCTGTGGGCCAAGGCCTACATAGGACCCTGAATTAAAAATATGGTCAACAGGAGGACAATGTCTTTCTTGAATCTTCAAGGCCACCAAGGGCCTCAGATAAGGATATCACATCTACCCTTCCTTGTTCACTATAATGGCATAGTGCTACCTATAGGAGTTTGTTATCCTCCTATAACGAAGAAATCGCTTGACAATGAATTTATTGTATCTATAGAAAGAGTTATATTATTTGAATTTTGAGCTTATCCTACCTTTCTAAAATGCATGCTCCTAGTTGGGTCTCATATACATCAAAGGGAAACCTACATTGGTTCGAGAAATTTCACTGTATAGACGAGGAACTTCGAAGACTCGAACTTGAACACTTGCACACTCCTGGACTAATTTATGTCAATTACGTAGTTGCTGTAGATTCCTCTCTAGAGAAACTCTTAGCCTAACTTCCCTTGGGATGAAAATATTTTTTAGTTCAACAATTATCAGTCTAAAGTGTTCTTCTACTTGTATGCCTAGAAAGATACAAAAAGAGTATAGAGTATAGACACTGTGATACAAAAAGAAGAATTTGCTTCAAACAGAACAAGCCCTGAATAGAATGTAACGTTCCTTTCCTGAAATGACTTAGAAAAACCACAAAATTTTTGAGTTTATTTAGTTTGGTTCACTGTGAAATTTTTACGAACATTTGGTATGTGGATTACTGTAGGTGACTTTGAGAATTTATTTCCAAATGAAAAGGTACAGAGAACATATATGTGAATTAAAACATCAACACCTATATGATATTAATGCTTCTGAATAGTCACATCCACTGGCGTTTAAGATAAAAGGCATACATAAAATTGATAGAGCATACTCCAGCCAATAAAATGAGTGAGTTGAGAAGTATCAACAATCAGTTAAGAGAGAAGTATAGTTGTATATGGAGGCCGATTCGACAGGGACACGTTGTTAAACACCATGTTAAAACACACACATGGTGTATGAGAAAGATGAACACACACACAAGAGACTCAAACACACAATGAAGGATAAGCGTGTAGCTCACTTATTTTTCCATTATACATGATGTACATTTATAGTACAATGGTGTGACTCTTGGTTTCATATTCCAAGGTCACTTGGACTCCATTGTGACTTTTCGCATTCCACACCTACCCATGTAGGATTAGGTGTTCCAACACCCCCCCTTAATCCGAAGGGGTATGTGTGAGTCCAAGAAAAGAGTTGTAATACAAATTTGCAAAGTATACATGGCAGCACTTGGGCTGAATCAACTCTCTGAAATGTTGGAAAAAAGAGGTGGTTTTAGGATGACCACAAACACTAGAACGCAAAACTTGTTGCAGTTCCCGGAACTCTTCCAAAACTGGCAAGAAGCTGAAAGCTTCTGCTAGAGGAATTGTCCCTCATAAAAAAGGGAGACCTTCAACCTAAAAGAAGGGAGGTCTACTACCTGTGATGGTTTTAGGATTACCAACAACTCTGGAATGCTTGAAGCATTTCCTGGAACTCAACCAAAGCTGACAAGAAGCTGAAGGCTGCTAAGCTGAAGGCTTCTGCTAGAGGAAGTGTTCCTCATATATGAAAGGGAGACCTTCGACCTAAAAGAAGGGAGGTCTACTACCTGTGATGGTTTTAGGTTATCCACCAACCAAAGATGATGTTTTAAGGTTGTCCACCAACTGAAGGCATGCTCATGGGCATCCGTTTCTCTGGCTACATCTCTGAATCTGGAATGACGAATTGTGGCTCAGGCTCGCTTGAACTGTTGTGTCTCTGGCTACAACTCTGAACATGGAATGAGAGATTGTGGCTCAGGCTCGCTTGATCTGTCGTCGAAGCTTGTACATGACCACCATTTTCCCCCTGTCAGGGACAAGGTGAGATGATGGCGAAAACTCAACTGCAAGTTTGCTCAATATCCGTGAACAAGTTCTAACATGTGTCGTAAACATCTTCTTGGCTGCTGATGCCCATTGCCAAGAAGCGATCCATCCAAGATAAATCTTGGTTCTTGCAGGAGGCTTGTGTCCGGCATCCGTTCAAGAATGGGTGTGTGCCGTTCATGCTGTTTTGTATGGATGACACACAAAAATGTTGATCTTTCATATGGCCATATCGATCACAAGGAATTTTTCAACTGCCAGGTCGTGGAACAGATCCGGAACAACTCAGTGAACTGCTCTGCTGTAGAATCCTACACTCAAATATGATGGTTTGGTGGGGTCCTATATGAAAGGTCATCCTTGTCATATCCAAGACGCTCTAGCGTTTGTTGTGATGCCTTCCTTCCCAAGGTCCGATGATGGGTCAGCTTGAGGCGGCAAAGGAACGTCGCATCCGATGCAAGCATATGCTCAGTGCTGGGCGTACTCATCGAGGACTGGATCCAAAAGTAACTCACCGACTTCGTCGCCGATGGGAGTCCTTCTACCCTCCTCAACGTGCACAGGTTCAGAATGGTGACTCTTTTGTTGAAGTTCATCTTGTTGAAGCTGAGATTCCAACTGCAAAAACTCAATCTTTTCATGTGCATCTTGCAAACAACTGTGAATTTTACAAAGAGCATCCTTGCTCATTTTTATCATGTCATCAACATTGGAATGAATGAGGTTATTCAACAACTCTAATGCCTCATTGATTTTAGCCATTTCAACAACTTAGGCTCAAAACAAATGAAAGGGTGTCGGCTTCAACCGAAAATGCACCCGTTTACAATGTGATTCAACAAGAAATACAAATGACTCTAAAGAATTTCCAACTATGGAAATCTCAAAGTACAAAATCTGCTCCTCAAATGATGGAGGGCAATCAACAATTTTTCAACAACTCAAGTACTGATTGCAACTATGAGGAAGCAATGTCTACTCACAATACAATGTCAATGCAATACAATATCTCTGCAAAATATTTTGTAAATGTGCAGCTGAAAACACTTGTGCAAGAAGCCTTTAAGGCAGCTGAATTTTCCTTCAAAGAGTTTTTTTCAATGATGGCAAACTTGTCTTCAAATGTCAATTTCTTCAAAAAATCACCTTTATATTAATGCCACAAATCATATAATGTAATCTGCACTTTTGTCTATGTATTCAATCCATCTGCTCCTATGTCATTTCCTCTTTTTCTGCTGTTCATATTCTCTCTTTCCTCTCTCTCTCCTCTTCCTCTCTCTGTTGTTTTTTTTTTTAATTAATTAAAAATTAATTAAAAAATACATTAATGGGAATAATTAAAAAATGGGGGGAATTTTAAAAAAAGGAGATTTATTTTAAAGAAAAGGGGATTAATTTAAGGGAATTTATTTAGGGAGAAGTTTTTTTTTTTTTATTTATAAGGGGTTAATAAAATATGGGAAGGGGAATTAATTTAAAAGGGGATGGAGAGCTTTTAATAAAAAAAAATTAAGATGGGAATGTATATACGTAAGGGAGGGAGAATTTGAAAATTTTAAAGGGGAAATATTAAAATGGAATGGGAATTTTCATTTTAATGGGTGATGGGGGCTATTAATTTAAAGGTTGAATTTAAAAAAAAAATTAAAACATGAATATAATTAAAAAGAGAGAGTCGTATGAGATGTGAGGATGTGGAGAGTAGGTATGTGAGAAGGGAGGTAGCGTAGGGTGTGAGAGAGAGGTAGCGTAGGGTGTGAGGGGAATGAGGTAGGCGCAGGCCGTGAGGGGGATAGGGTAGCCGTAGAGAGTCGTGAAGAGATGCAGAGAGGGGGCAGGGTTTGTTTTAAAAAGTTATAAAAATTAAAAAATGCTGAAAGGGGATGGGTTGAGCGTATAGCGTAGGATGAAGGGGATGTAGGGAAATATGGTGAGAGTCAAGCTGTAGGAGAGGGCGCAGAGGGTTTGAGTGAGAGTGAGAGTTGCAGGAATTTTATTTTTATTTATTTTTATTTTATTTTTGTTTTATTTTTGTTTTTTTTAAAACAGCAGAGATTGGAGAAATACAAGAAATTTCAGCAGGAATTTCAACTTTAAAACATCAACAGATTTTTCTCCAAATGTGTTGCAGAAACAAATCCAGCAGCAGAAAATGCAGAGATCAAGATTTTTTTAGCAGAAAAAACTCAGATTTCTGTTGCAGTAAAAACCAGAAACTTTTCCAATAGCCCAGCAGCAGAGAATATTTTCCAGCAGCAGAAAAACCCAGAATTGCAGAAATTTTTCAATGGAAAAACTCATAAACTTCTTCAGAAATTAACTTTAAACAATTTTTCCAACAGCTCTCCAAAATGCAGAATTTAATAGACAGAAATTGCAGGAAGAAATCAACCTTCAGATGTGCAGTGCTGCTCTTCTCCAAGATGAAATTTCTGAATGCTGCCATGGATTTTGAATCCTGCTCCTTCTCAAAACCAATGCTGCTCTTCTTCAAAACAAATTCTAAATGTGCCAATTTTTGAATGCTGCAAAACGCTTGATGAATGCGGTAAAAAAACTGCTGCAACAATCTCTGAGTGCTGCAAAATACCAATTTTGGAACATACACATGCCATAAACACAAAATGGCTCACTCAATGTGGAGCAGGGCCAGAAATCGCCCGCTCTGATACCATGTTAAACACCATGTTAAAACACACACATGGTGTATGAGGAAGATAAACACACACACACAAGAGAAACACACAATGAAGGATAAGCGTGTAGCTTTCTTATTTTGCATTATACAAAGATGTACATTTATAGTACAATGGTGTGACTCTTGGTTTCACATTCCAAGGTCACTTGGACTCATTGTGATTTTTCATTCCACACCTACCCCTTGTAGGATTAGGTGTTCAAAAAATCAGCAACATAAATAACTTCCAATAGAGAAATAACATAGACGTACTTCACCTCCAAACACACAGGTATGCCTAGAAAGCAACACATAGGTATGCCTAGAAAGATTTATTTTTCTATGTCAAATGTGATGGGAAAACTGGTATAAGCTTCTGAAGCAAAACAAAGTTAAAATTTTGCCTCAATGTATAATTCTTTCCGCATCTCAATGTTAATGAATATTATATTCTATAATAATGCAGAAATTTTTTCCCAAAATATTGAACATATTTAATTTTTTCCGATTTTCCATCCCAAGAATAACCTAAGTAAATTGAAAGTTTTTCCAGCTCCCAAAAATCACTAAAAAACATCGAGTATTTAATCATGTGCTGGCTAAATTCTTCATGGATTTCCCCCCGTTGTGATGGCAGATGTGAGCAAGAGTCGGCAGTGAAGGGGCCGGTGAGATGTCTAATCTGTACTCACTACAGGATGGACAAAGTCCTGTACTAGACTCATTACCCACCACTATGTTTGACTCCAGCCGCAAAACCTTCCACTACTAGAGGATGACCCAATATATATGCCCACTAAAGGAGCAGAGGCATTGATAGTAGATACTAGATCATTTGGCATCTTACACCTTTTATATATGTATCTTATTTTCATATGGTATGGAAATATGATTATATATTGTTGCTAGTTTATACATAATTTTAAATGAAAAAATGAAATATTTTTCATTTTTTAATGCTTAGCTATTTTTTGCCAAGTCATTTCCATTGTTTTCTCGAGTTGCTGAATTTCAAAGTTGTTGACCCCCACAAATTTATTCCCAAGTCCAATATTTCCATATTACTTAACCATACAACCCTTGACATTAAGGTACATCTCCTTACATATAGTAACATAATCTTGACTTATTTTTCATCTCCTTCCACATGACCCTTGAGGAACTCAACATTTTGTATGAAAAAAATAGGACACATATTCTTTCAACGTTAAAAATTTTTCTCATTTTCTGATCCTTCTTGTGAGCTCTGGAGGTCTTTTTAAAAATCAATAAAGAAGAAATTTGGATATCAACAATTCAACATGGAACATAACCCTCCCCCTCTTTCTTATAATATCAATCCAATAGTTATACAACTTTCCACTTAAGTTAAATGTGTAGCAATGGCATGAATATATATCAAAATTTCCATCCATGCAATAATCATCGGAAAGACGAAAATGTACAACCAAAATGATATGTCTAAGGTGTAATGAAACAAGGGGGCATCCATTGTTGACCTCAGGAAAACCCATCCCCTATACATACACAACATAAAAGCCAAGCCCCTAATGCAACTCAATACAATTGTAAATGCCTAGAAATCCCAGATTTATGAAACTCATTTCCTTGACCCAAACATAGAAGAATGCAACACTAACCGATTGCATAACCAACTTTCACTTCTCTCCAAGTCAACTTATTGTTAAATAATGGTTGCTCTACACCCTAGAACACATGTTTACATAGACAAATAGGAGAAAATATGTAAGCAAGCAATGCAACCACCTCAACTTGCGGGGTAAATCACGATACATCCATAATAATAGGCACCTTAAGGGGATAGAGCATGCTTGACACCAAATTGTTAATTTACCGTGTTTCTCTGAGCATGTTCTCCTTCTGGTGGTAGGGAGCTTGGCCTTTAATGGAAAGAGGGCACACCTGTGGAAGAGTCTCTCATGTGGAAAATTTGATTTGTAGACAACCTCATCTTATTTCTGGTAGGGTGCATTTATCTAGGCCTACAAGGCATATTCATTCTGGGAGCTCTACTCTTACTTGTGGCATACTAGCTTCAGTGAGATTCCCGCATGCATGGCAGAGTTACTCTGGGATTTCTACTCTTGCATTAAATAACCAGTTTAGTTTGCATTCTAAATCTGGAAGAGACACTCAAAAAATATAATATGAATATGGTATGCTATCCAATTTCATGAGCATGGAGTCATGGACTGCTATAATATCAAAATTTCAAAACATTATTTGCAGTTTTTTATAATTGTTCTTGGTATCAAATCCCCTTGTAAACCAACATGTACGGGACCAACCTAGGTCCTGGCCATTTTTCTTGTAAGCCAATCTACAAGCTCTTCCCTCATGTCACAACATGATTTGATAAATTTGGCCAGGGTTCAATGCATTAACAAAATTTGACCAAAATTTGTGTTTTATGTAACCTAAATTGCAGGAAATTCAACCACCTGTATTTTAATATCTGGAAATGTTTTAGGTAGTGAAAAATATCCAGTATGGCCATGAAATAACCTAAAAAGATTCAAATGTTTTCCATGATTTGTAAACACAGGGGTGCCATGTAAAGTTTCAGGCCCAAAAAAGCACATTTGGGATCCTATAAACCAAAATTAGTTATTGTATCAAACATTTAAAACTCCTAATTAGCACTTAGTGTTTGTTATTTAACCAAATTCCATTGAAATAACAGTCATGGGATGTTACCAAAGAGTTAACCAACAGATAAATGCACACCACAAATCATACATTCACTGGAACTTCCCCTCCCATGCATGACCATCTAAGGGAAAGGGGAAAAAAAGAAGAAAAGAAGTCAGCGAATCATCACATTCATCCAATGATTCTTAATGTCAAATCATTGGAAACTGCAAATCAAGTGAAAATCTAACCCATGTATCCATGGGTTGGCAAAAAGAGTTTATAGCAGCCACAAGCTAATCACTCTACGAGTCTACCTAAATCTGACACAAACTCCTAGAACTTGTTGATTAGAATTTCCCCAAGAAATTTCGCTCGGTTCGTGAGAGAATGAAAGACGAGTGCAAATAACCTTGCTATGATTTAACAACGCTACGTTTGTGAGTTAGTTCCAACTTCCTTGTATCATATGCAAATTCCTCAATTGTGCATTGAGATTCTCTTTTTGAACTTAGTAACATTAGAGCAGCAACAAAAATTGCTGAGAAGATTATAAATGACCAAACCCATATTGTAAAATTTCATGTTACTCTACAACCTACAACACCTTTACTCCATGGTACACCTTTTCTATCATCTGGAAGGGAAGTTATCATGAATGAATGGTGAATTCTTAAGAACACACAAGAAGTTTCAGTGGTGAAGGGCTGACATCATCAACCTTAATCCTATACAAGGCTTCAACTTAGGGTTTATTTGAAGGCTTGCCATCACATTTTTTCGATTTCATGACTAAGAAAATATTTTCTTTATGCTTACATGCCTATTTACTCCTTATATAAGCTACATCTTGAAACCCTAGGCAATCAAGCATCTTTCAAGGCTTTGTTTATGGTACGTTGTTCCTTTTACATAGAGATTTGTGCCTTTATCCATATAAGTATCTTTCTTAGCCTTTCACTTATATCACCTTGAGCCAATTTACATATACTCTTTAGGCGAGAAGTTGGGAAGCCTCTTGCGTGATGAAATTCCACTAAAGAGCAGAAGGTGGAGTATTGAAGTGACAGTCGCAATCCACCTCATTGTTGCACCTTGGTTTGGCTCTTGCCTTGTGTGGTCTTTCACAAGGCCTGTTAGATTTTGAGGCAATAAGGACCTTGTGTTTTGGGTAAAATCCAAATAATGAAATGCACGGGTTACAGTTTTCTTTGTAAATAAATATGAACCATGTTGATGTAAAGTCTCTAAAGTTGCTATGACTCCTACACTAAAACTTTATGCAACAAGAGAGTTCTAAAATATTCTGTACAATAGTCTGATTGACAAAGTCAGAAATTGGATTGCAATGTAGACGTTGACACCGACTTGTTTACTAAGAATATTAATATGCTTTTGACTATATCCTGAGAACCAGACACACTGACCTTCTAATATAAACTGGTTGGAAAAGTTTTTAGTATCAACTTGAAATGGTATTGACTATAATATTTGTGTAAACTCTTCCTAGACCTATGCAATACCTCAATGGTGCCCTGTTATTGAATGATAAAGATTTTCATTTCTGCACATCGGTGTTTTTCACATGCACTGTTAGTTTAAGTTTTTATCAAGTGCTAGCTTCCTATATTACAACTTAATACTAGCATAGTATATTCACGTAACTCTTCGTAAAATTTCATACATGCACTTCAAAGAAATGATCTCAAAATGCTAAGTCCCAGTTAATAGAATCTGCACGTGGAATTATTAAGAAAGAGAAGCCAAAGAAGCTACCAACTCCAAATGCTGCATCAAAAGTCAATGCCATAGAGTTTCAGATTGACACCATTTAAAATCAACAATGAAAAACTAGAACAACACCAAAGATATCATGAAAAGTGATCAAAATATCATGATGTCATGCATGCTTCCACCAACTAAGCTGACCATTAAAGTATCTATGTCTCACTTGCATGACATCCTCTCGCTACACTTATATGTTGATTTTTAAAAGCCATAACAAATGTAACCAAGCTAAATGATAAATTCTACCATTATTTTTTAGATAAAAATTTAAATTAACAAATCCCATGAATGATTCCAGAGGATTATAACTCCGTACTGGTTAAGGAAATAAATCCGAAAAATTTAAATGATATGCATAATGATAAATTAAAATTTGAATGCACCACAACAACACATGCTCATTATAGTCACACTCGTAGGGCATCTGAAAGATGAAATAGCACTCAAACTAACCTTAATAAATAAACTCAACAACCAATGGCATTCCACAAGATCTACATCATAAATATAATAAGGTAAGAAAAATTACAAAAATCCATCTTAGAGTTTTGTCAATATTTACTAGCAGTATTTAAATTAATAGACGTTAAATTTATAGCTGAAAAAGCAATAGGGGTCAGAGGCGATGAAGAAAATTATTCAATAATTTCTATCCCTTGCAACTAGTTTTTCTGCCACAAAGTATGCCTTGAAAGTATGCGAAAAATAGGTATCAGAGAAGGTGTTTGTATCTAAATACATAGTTATAAATAAGGCTCAACTAAATACGTTTGAATTAATTCATTCAAATTTATAGACCAATACACAAGAAAACCTTTGAAAGATTCACATAATCAATAAATATGGCTCAAAATTGTCCAGACACAAAGGGTTGAAATTATATAGGAAACCACAACATATTAACGAAGTGAACATTAGGGAAAAAATTATGCCTCAGGAGTCGCAACTCTGTCGCAAAATAATTTCCTTAGAGAGGGCTGAAATTTGACCTATGAGGACTCCTCGCTGAAATTTGAAGCAATCACCGATTCACCAGCATTCACTAGCGGTCCAGCACATTCGAACTAGAAATTTATTAAAAAAATAATAATGACAGAGCGCTGTTAGTCTGGCCAAAACAATCACATCACACTTTAAGCATTCGAATTTTGGACTCAACAAATTTATAGAAAAAATATAATTACAGTTGCAACCCAAGGGCCAACACCACTGCCCAAACTCATCCTCTTGGAGCGGGTTTAGCTCCATGGCACTGGGGAAATGGGCTATCTTAGACCTTGGAACTCTAAATCTAGCTACCGTGGTCCATCTCCTGGAACCAGTTGCCCTCGTCAATGCGTGCAACTATAGCCTATCATCGGTCAATGTGTCCAGAATCCAGATCTTGTAAGTTTCCATCTCCATTGATTTGACCTCCATTGATCTGTTTTGCACATCCAACATTCAAATTCCACGCCCCAAACCATCCAACATTCAACTTCCACGCCCCTTCCAAGCCCCAACCACCTCTACGACCCAGTAAATTTTGGCGAACTAGTGAAAAAATGGGGTGAATCACTCCAACCCCTCCCTCCTACCTAGTAAATCCAGGCAAATGACATTGAAATATGCTCCAAACAAATAAAATCAAGAGCGAATTCCATTTTTTAGTTTTATGGGCATTTATTTTGGTGGGATAATATTTAATATTTAATTATTTTTAAAATAATTATTGGGCTAACTTTATAAAACTATAGAAAATGGGTTTTATATAAAAAATTTTCCCTATTAAAATTTAAGATCCCTTAAAATTTGCCTTTGGGCTAAAATTCGCCCCTAAAATTTTCCCTGAGGTCCGGAATATTAAGCACAAGACTTTTTAGGTTGATGGGAATGTTCTACTCTATGACAGCAAATACCAGAAATTCCCAGGAAAGCTACAGATGCATTGGATAGGGCCATTTCATGTAATCAAAATCAAAGATTCAGGAGCAGTTCGGTTAGCACCACTGAATGGCCAAGTCCTATAAGGATGGGTAAATGATGCACACTTGAAGCCCTACCAAGAGTAAGTTACATATTTTCAATTCCAATAACTCTCGCACCCGAGAGGAGTCAATAGGGTAGAATAGCAACAATAACTCTCTCGCACCAGAGATGAGCTAGGTAGGATTCCACTGTATCGAAACTAAACATAACACTAAATAACAACAGTTGAGTTGCGGAGACCGCAACGCAACCAATTGTGGTCGAGGAGGGGTAGTGTCCAACGTGTCATCCACATCAGATAGAAAAGCATGCCGAACATCAGCCCATCATCATTACACGTAGTACTAGTGTCAGTCCGTAGGATTACCAAGATTTGGAAATAATTTCCATAATTAGCATCACCCATACCATAATAAATTTTCCATAATAGACATAACCACCAACCATCGCATCTACCCAAATCCAAAAACCACAGTCAGCAATGTTAGAATCCACCTCAACTGGTAACTAATCGCACGATTGTAGCCGCGGAGGAAGCCAGGGGAAATTAATTAGTTATGGGGTCTGATCAACCTCACCCGTGTCGGTTACTTACATAACCCGCATGCAGAAAAGCGTGAGAATGCCGGAAAAATCTGAGTTAGAATCAGAAACATCCAAAAGAACAAGAGAAGCCAAACCAGAAGAAGAACAGAGAAGGCACATGGGAGAAGCAATTCAAGATAAAAGAGAGAGAAATGTCCTACAAGTATACCAACGAAGAGCCAAAATGACCAGAGTAAGCGCAGTGGTTGTGAAGCAAGAAATTGACAATAGAATTCAAAATATGGAGTCCCTTGTGGGAAAATACGATAGTGCAACATTGATAGATACAGACCTTACAGACTCTTTTGAATTTCCAACGCTGAAAAGGCAGGTGTATATAGATAATTATGCAACAAAAATAGGATAGCTAGTGGCAAGAGTGCTGCCAGAGTTCAGAGGCATCCAACAGTCTACAATACTGAACCTGAGGAATCTGCCAGTGTTTGGGATTACAGGCGCTGCGATGCAGTGCACGAAGTTTTTTTTTAGAAGGATCCAAAACAGTTCACTATGGCTGGGGAAGGAAATCCCAATTCATGTAGAGGACAACCATAGATTAACATCACTGTCACAGGAGGGGAGGGACATATCAACAACGTTCCAAACTGTATCCAAAAGAGCGAAGAAATCAGACGACATAGACTACTATGTTAAGTATGGCACCATGAGAGGGGGAAAATGAGCAAAGATTGACTTGATAAATAGACCGAAGGTCAAGTTTGCCTGCTACCTGATTGCTAGAAAGACAAAGAGGTACTATACCAAAGGGGAATGCACGCTGGATACAATTTCGGTCATGAAACATTGTGTCTAAGGGACAAGGCCAAATTGGTGCTCTTTCTTGTTGAAGGAATTGTTCGAAGCTTGCGAGGAAAATTATAGGAGGGCGACCGGGTTTATTTATGTATACTTGATCATGGCTCTAGCCATGTGGGAGTGGACCTTCCCAAGCATCCAGATAACGGTCAAGATTACAGAAGGCTAACCATTAGCAATGAAGCTCATGCCTTGGAAAGTGTCTGGGGACCCTAGCACAAAATAAGTGAATGCAGAAGCTTTTAGAGTCTAGTATGGCCAGATGGTTGATGTCGTGATGAGTCAACAAAGAATTCTAGGAAGTCTGTTAGATGGATATGGTGAGTAGATATGGTTCGGGATCACCCACAACCAAACTTTTCTCAGGCCGACCTGTGTACCAGAATCAACGTTTAAGATGAGGCCCTTAAGATTCTAGATTGACGAAGCAGCTTTTCACACAGAGGTTTGTTCGTGGCCATGAGTGGTGATGGAAGTCAGGGATGGGGTCTACACATATAATTTCGATGGGATGTTGCCAAAACCAATGCAGGGAGAAACTTCAGAAGAGGCAGAGGCCAGGATGTCGAAGCTACAACTATTCTTGATCATTGAACAACTGAACAATAAGGTACAAAGTTTTAATAGAGTAATTCAAGTGCTAACTAGCGATACCATTTCATTTATGACATTTTCAGAGTTTCAGGCATCCCATTCCAATCCATCTCCTAGCACGACCTCCATATTCTCACCCATACCAAATTTTTTATTTAGTTCACCACCCCCAGCGACTATAGTGCTGGTCAGAAAGAATAAAGCTGTGAAACCAGCAGCGACGCCAAAACCAAAAATGGCCAAGGTCGCGGGGCCTAGCCCAATGGTTGATCTCACAGAGGAGGACCCACCCCGATAATTGAGCATAGGAGTACCGATTAAAGAAGAGCCAGTATTCGAGCCCCAAGGAACCAGGGGGTTACAACCCCACAACCCCATCTACCCCATAGATTTCCAAAAAATTCGCATATCGCCACCTCGTAGCCACCAACTACCATTCGCCACCTCATCCATTCTCTGAGAACCCCACAATTCCACACCCTCCACTTCATCAGCCACAGTGTCGGACCTAGTAATCTAGAGAAGAACTAATGGGGACCACGGAATGGAATTAACTCAGGTATAGTAGATATACCCCCAGTTGAAAAAAACCTGGTCCAGCAAACTACCTTTACTAAGCTTATTAATCAGATAGATCAGTGCATGGAAGAAACGGCTGGGTCACTCCCCGAGTAGACTCCGCCCCAGCCAGCTGACCTAATAGGTCAAGAAGTGCAATCCGATCTACAAATGGCTGACTCTAGCAACCGACTGCCGTACCAGACACCGCTATATTCACCGCAGGACCAGTCAGTGAAATCGATTGCCAGCGGATAGCCACTTCGTGCACAGTTTCCAGATCAGGGTACCTCTGGTACAGAAAGTATGGAAACATGGGGGAAAACCCAATTGTACCACTTTATTCAAAGAGCAGCACATCAAGCTGAGATAATTCACTTGAAGCTCCAGTAGAAATGCGAGTAGCAATAACTACAGATCAGCACGCTTACTAAAGAGAATGAACAACTAAGGACAGAAAAGGGGCAGTTGCAAGAACAACTAGAGATGGTAACAAGAGTATTCCAGGACATTTGGCCCACAGTAATGGCCAACAACATCCAGATACCAGAAGGGCTATAGGAACAGACATAGTCGGGTGGGCGGTCCACATCAGGGTGGCATACTCAAATCTCCAGCAAGAAAACATGGAACTCAAGGTAGTATTGGCAGCCCGAACAACATTACCCGACCCAACGGTTGTATACTCAGAAAATATATCAGAGAGACAGAGCCAAGTCATGAAAATGCAGGAAGTTCTAAGTACTGTAGCAAGAGAGGCATATGACCTACTGAAGGGTCTACAAGAATGCTCGACGACACTTACTCTGAAGGCACAACTGATATCGCTATAGCTACAACAAATATCAAGAGAGATCCAGGAGGCCATGGACCCGATTGGACTCAACCAACTGTATGCATAAGTGGATGTTTTAGAAGTCCAAATACAATAGATAGAAGAGAACTCAAAATCGGCCAAGCAAGTCCTCCGGGAGCTCCGACAACCAGTGAAAATCAGTGCCTAGAAAATGCAACAATTGGCCTCTGAGGCCAATACTCAAATGAATACTGTGTTTGGTTACTTGCTGCCGAATGTAGGAGAAGAAGTTGTCGTGAATATCACGACCGAAACTAATGCGCTAATGCAAGGATGGAAACAGGCCATGAAAAATTTTCAAGAACTCAAGGGATCAGCTCTAACAAAGGTCCCAGAGTCGGGGCCCTTGTTTAGACAGCAGGGAGAAAGGAGGCAGGCAGGGCAGGGCGCAGGGTCGAGCGGACCCATAAAAGTAGAAATAGTGCAGAACGATTGACTCGAGGCGAGTCAATAGGATGTGGTCAGGGCCTGTTGGGGCCCTTGTTTTGAAATTAGACATATTTTTGAGTTGTGGCTAGTATGTGGCGAGATGCAACCATGGTAGGCAGAGAGATGTCAAGGTTGCGAAGGAGTAAAGGATAGGTGGCACGGTTGTTGCGGGAGCAAGCACAGGTGGTGGAAGAGCGTGGCAGAAAACAAGTAGTAGAAATCTCGATTAATAGAAAGAAACAGAAGACAACCGAGCAAAGAGAAAGGAAGAAATTTCAGTCATGTTGGTAGCAGAACAAATAGGCAGCCAACCAGTGGAAAGATGAGTTTGATGTAGACGGGATCAGGAAATAGGAGCCATAGGAGAGATCTGTTGGTGTTGTTCTGTTCTCTATTATTCTGTATATTTGTGTTTCTCCCTGTCCAATATGACCTCTTTGTATTCTGTTCTATTTGAGCTCATGCTGAGGAGCCTTGTAATAGCTTGTCACTGATGGTTGATATATAATACACCCAGAGTTTGTTGTTCTGGATATATGTTGTGATTTGGAATGAATGGTTTCGGTAGTGATTTTTAATTTTATTTGTCATAAATCTGAATACAGTCATGAGATATATTTTTCATGGAACGTTGCATTTGTTTAGACCTTTGTCATTGCTCTGATTTCTTCATACCAATGTCGTTATGCTGATATGGATCTATTCCCCATATTAGTAAGGTTGCGGCACGCCTCGAGTGAGACTCTCGGCTCCTTGGAGCTGGGTGAAAATGTCGGCGTGGAGACTACAGTGGACCCCCTTGTTGGCCTTTATCCTGAACCCGAGTCTTCAATAAGAGACCTGTTTTCTCGCCAAAAAAGACTTAATGGCTGGGTAGAATCTGTATGATTCAGTCTGAGAGTTAATTAGCTGTGAATGAAGCTAATGGGAGCGAATGTGTGTAGATAAAATTATGTGCAGGTCGAAAGGAATAAAACACGAATTCTGGCTTTAAACAGTATCAAAATGTGCACATCAAGCGTGATAACTCTAGATAAGATTCAATAACAGGAACAAGATTAGGAGAGATTAGCGTTAAAGAATACTGAACAAGCTCGGGAGGAGTAGCGTGGAGGAAATGATGTTGTAGAGCGGAGAAAATAGAAAGTAGAGAAATTGACTAAGGCAGAAAAGACTTAGAATAATTCCAAAGGAGGAATCAGATGGCGAGGATCGAATCTTAGAATTGAAGATTTAAGATTAAACAAAAAAGATCACATCGCAAGGTAAACAATTTGAGTTGCAATGTGGTAAGTTGAGAAAGTTGCTAAGTGGACACATGTCAGGTGGAGAATGAAAGCGCACATCGCAAATCGACGATTATAGTATTTATGTGTTAAGGACTTTTCAATTTAAACAAAATAACTTGCAATGCGGTAAGGATTGAAATTTGTGATGCGATAAAGGGAAGAGCCACGTGTTAGCCCAACACTCTAGTGCATATCGCACATCAGGGGTTTAAAGTTTAGCATTAAGACATCACAAGGTAAAGTAATTTGGTTGCGATGCGATGAGGACGAGAGATGGCAATGTGAGACAGTACAATAGGACCATTAGATCTGGCATAGATCTACGGTGGAGATTACATCGCAATTTATCATCATCATTCTTATTGTTTAACTTTAAGGTTATTTGTTATAAGTTGAGAACTGCGAAGTGGAGAAACCTGCAAAGTGCGAATCGTTTTTGATTGGTCATCATGTTGTGGGACCCTACAACCAAAGTTAAGCTTGTATGCATGTTGTTTTGGGAGCGATTGCATTTTTTTTAAAGTGACGATAAAGTGATCACTGTTGATGTCACGTGTATGTATGTTTATAAAACTTCGATATTACAATCTGCTATAAGGAAAGGTGTTTATGTGGGCCATAACCACAGGTCCGCGGGTTTGTGTAAAGAAGCTGACCACTAATTAAAGGTATTTGTGGGATTAATTCCACTAAACCTGCATATTTGGATATTTGTGGCCTTATGGTTGCATCAGTAATAAGCTCAGGAGGGAGTATATACCTATCACCACTACTAGACCAAGGATCAACCCCAACTAGCACCTCCTTGCCTGATCCAATTCTCCAAACCAAACATGACTCAATGATGTTGAATGATGCTACTACAACTTTCCATATAGTATAAATATTTACTCTGCTTTTATTTTGCAGTCTAACCCATTCAATTAGAGATAAAGGATGAATATACTTACTTATGACCACCTCTATGGATAGGATTGTTGTTGTAATTAGTTTCCAACCAACTTTTTCAGCAAGCTCCCTTGAAAATGTGTATAGATCTTTGATGCCCCAACCTCCCTATTGTTTAGGGAGGGCTAATCGCTCCCATCTAATCCATGTGAAAGTCCTTCCTTCTTCCCTCCCCACCATAATATTCACAACGCCTTTGGAATCCATGCTAAGGCCATCCAAAAAATAGGAATCACCTCTAAAACACATTTAATAAGAACTAGCCTACCAGCCCCTGAAAGCCTTCGGTGACTCCAAACATCGAGTATCTTTTTAATTTTCACAATTTAACACATCTAGTCAACCTTATTGTAGTCATTTTTTTTAGACAAAATCCCAGGTATTTGATGCCTTCTTCCAGGTCCACCGGTTGGAATGGAAACAAACCAATTGCAAATGATAGTCCCTCTCTAGAGCAACCTGAAATTGTAAAATTTGAATTTAGATGGTTTGTTTCCATGCATATCTCCCTCCTAAATAATTTAATAATCTGATCCAGAGTAGCAAAGTCACGCCTTGTGCCTTTAAGAAAAATAATCCCATCATATAAAAATTACAAGTGTTTCAGATTAATATTTCCTGAGAGTGGCACTCATTTCATATGTACCCTATTCCTTGCATCCATAATCAATATAATAAGACCTTCCATGATAAGTAAAAACAATAAAGGCGAAAGGGGGAATCCTTGCCTCAACCATATCTTTGCATGGAATAATTCATAAGTAGATCCATTTATCAATACCACAAAAGAGGTCGATGTAATACCACACATAATCCAATTTATGAAATTTATATGAAACCAAAGACACATGAGGAGAATTCTGATATATAACCAACTGGGTTTATCATAAAACTAATTTTCAATTAGTTGAGAGATATATGATGGGACATAATTCTCCTGGTGGAGGGTGTTTTATTTTCAGTATTTTATAGTGCCTGACAATTCATTTAAAATAAAATAAAAATTATTTTTGTGAGTGGCCATTCCATCGATGAGTGCTCTGACACTGAAAATGACACTCGCATCGTTATGCTATTTTTCTTCTTGATGATGCCAAAACTGAAACGGTTGTAGTTCCGTTATGTAGGCGAGGGGGTGGGTGACAAATAAATATGCAATTAATATTATTATGTTTCATTTTTTGGAGCTTTCCTTCTATAGAGATTTCACTGTGCAGAGGAAGCTTCCTTCACACAATGAAATGTCAAGGGAAAATACACACAAGGATTATGGAAATCCTGTCTTTCTTATAGAGCAAAAAAAATTGGGCATTGATTGAGGTATTTCATTCCCATATCAATCTACTTCGTCCTTCATTACACATTCAATGGAGGAAAGAATCCATTGTGAGAGTAGAAGCGGACCACAAATCCAGTTGGGCCAATTTTTTTTCTTTTTGGTCTAATTCTTCTCATCATTTTTGTCTGTTTGGAACTGTATATAAGCACGAGATGGAGCCTTTCCAAAATTGTAACCATTTTGGAAGATAAGTGTTACAACATTGATGCCAAGCAGAAGAGAAAAAATCTCATGAGATTAAACAAACCACTGTATTGCTGTTCATTTTTCTTTTTTTGTAGTGACCATTCTTCTAGTTGAAAGAGACTACAAGCGAATATAGAACAAAATTCATAAAGGCTTCTATTTAAACACAGATTTTCACTCCATGTCTGTAACTGCATTTTTGGCCATGTATCATATTTTACATGCATACTCATAATATAAATATAAGTATAGTTTCAATGTTCAATAGTATTGCTCAATCAATGTTGGTCTACTAACTAACAATGCATGATATTTTATTTCTTCCAATAGCGAAATGAGATTAGAATTTTTGGTTTGATAGGCCTTGATGGAAGGAGTTTCAATTAGCAAAGCAAGTTTAGCAAAACCAACTACCTAACTAATTGATTAATTCCATGCTTCTTTGAGAGGGGTTTTCATTTTTCCTGCATTTCCACACATGCTTCCTCCACACACGCTTCTATGCACATATTCCAATATCTCCAAAACCCCTACATCGATTTTTCTGAAACAAAAATAAAATGCGGATAGATAAATAAATAGTCAAAAACTAATATTATGCATAATAATTTGTTTAACCATTTGAAATAAACTTATTTAACAATTTCAAAAAGTTGTATTATTTTATAAAAAACTGTGATTCAAATTTATTGTGTAGAAGTGCGAAGAAACCATTGTGTGAAGGCTTTCATTATGCAGAGTTACCTTGCACGTCCACACATTGAAAGGCTCCACACAATGGTTATATGTGCGGAGGTGTGGGTATATTTAGACTATATTGTAGTCTCTGACCACTGGGGACATTACTTCCGGTTGACATATCCTAGGATTTTACAACTCTCCGTTAGCAAATAAAATAACACACTAAATTTTTGGAAAATAAATTAGTTAAAGGTATGAATTGGACTTGTAGCCACAGGAGAGGCTAGCAAGAATGACACTTAGAGGGAAAATTGTTTGTGAGAAATATGAACAATTTGATGTGCCTTTCTCGAGGAAGGAACATAGTCGCTTGCTCTTCCGAGAGCTATGGACAAGTGACTTCACACCTCATCCATATGATGGATGAGTGAAAATGGCTCTTATAAATCCTTCACCTCATTCATGAGGTTTCATTGATGTATTATACAAAGTCAGGGGGAGAAATTACACTGAGACCACGTAGTGCTATTCCACTTATGCCAATGTAAACACAGATACAATGCATACACCCACATTTGTCCATGGAAAGCTGGGCACTTAGATGGTATAAGCTTATAAGCATGCATGAAGAGTTCCTCTATAAACATACCTAATATGTATGGCTCTCCATATTGGTAGTTTTATTACAATTTTTCCATGTTATCATTATTAATGAAAGAACTACAATACTATATTTGTGTCACAATTATGAATTTCTATATGATTATATAACATAGATTTATTTATATATATTTAGGGTTATTTTTATATACTTAAATTATTTTATTTTTGATTTTGGCTTTTGTGATAACATATTTTAGATTTGTGATTACATTATTAAGGTGTTTTATAATTTTCTTTTAAGTCATTGCACAAAACATTGACAAAAGGAATTTTTTGTTGCCTCCCTTCCCTGTCTTCTTGGTGCTAAATATTGTTTGCACTCTTGCATGACATGTTTTAACTTCCGAATCAAAGGCACACCAATTTCATTATGGGGATCATCATTTATCACAATTGGAAACAATGGATGTGCAAAGCTTTCCACACAGTGAAAGCTTCGCACCAGTCTAGCAGTTCAACTCTAGTAGAAAAATGAACACGTGGACTTGATGGAGTGGATGTTATCTCACTGTTGCTTAGGTACCCAATATCAATAACTCAATAAACTTGATACTCACTTAAAACTAAAACTCAACGTCAACTAGGTATTGTGAATCATCTAGCCATCTTTAAGTCATTGCATGAAAATTTGACATAAGGCATTTTTTGTCGCTTCCCTTCCCTATCTTCTTGGTGCTAAATTTTTTTTGCACTCTCGCATGACATGTTTTGACTACCGAATCAAAGGGACATCAATTTCACTATGGGGATTTTCATTTATCACAACTGGTAGCGACCAATGTGTGAAGCTTTTGGCACAGTGAAAGTTTTTCACAAGCAAAGCTCCACAAAATTCTACTAATTCAACTCTAGTGGAACAATGAACACATGGAATTGATGGAGTGGCTGCTATATCACTGTCTCTTAGGTGCCCAATGTACGAAGAAAGCATAACCATTGACATGCTAGGTTTTAATAACATTCTCTGTGTTCTGAAATATTATATGAATAAATAATTTGTTAATCACATCAATGACGAGATTCCCGTAGCGAGGCAATGACACTATGCGAGAACCTACATAGAATACCAATGTTGGGGTCGCTCAGAAAGCTTAAAAAACTAAACCTTTATGGATTGTATTTCATATAAGAGCTTCCAACTCTGTGTTAGAATCAATGGAAAGCATGACACTACTAAGAGGGGGGTGAATCAATAGTGTGAAAAAATTATACATTTTTTCACAAATTATACTTTTAAAACACTTTAGCAATTGTTCATGGATCAACAACACAACTCAATAATAACATAATCATCATCGAGCACATGAGAAAAAGATACACAAGATACCAATCTTCTTTTTATTACAAGCTTCAACTTGATTAAATTAATGCCCAACAAGCTACTACTTGTAGGTTTATCAACTGCTACTGAAAGGAACTTCTATCTCTACTCTTTTATTAGTCTTCTTTGAAAGGGACTACTTCTCCTAATTGTTTATCAGTCACTGCTGAAAGGGACTGCTTCCCCTACTTGTTTATCAGTCAATATTGAAAGGCACTACTACCCCTGTTCATTTACCAATACTCACTGGAAGGGAATATTTCCCCTAAACATTTACCAACACCCACTGGAAGGAGATACTACCCCTAATATAAAAGCTACCATTTTCTAGCCTTGTTGTTCCATCTTTCATCCATTTTAAAACTAGAACCAACAGGCCACGAAAAAATAATTTTTTCTTACTAAAACTGCTCACAAAATACACCATACAAACAACTTCATCAACCTCTAATTACTGATATAATCACCAAAATATATGATCATGTGCTCAAAATAATGCTAAAAAATGAAATTTTTTGGAATGGTGTGGAACTTGAAGGACCACTTAGATATCATCATCCTGAATTCGAAGCAAATCGTTTCACAGAAAATCGACACCGTATGCTCCTAGAAACGCATTCTATCCACTTTTTCAAACATGCAAAATTTTTGAAAAAAAATGCAGGGAAAACCCAATCAACTATCCGTACTACTAACTAGGCATACCCATGTGGCAGGTTGACTAGTTAAAGGAATATTTCTCTAGAAAATGAGGTTATTCCAAGTGGCACTTCTTCGTTGGTTTGAAATGGCAGAATTTGATTGGGTTATAGGTGACCAATCACAGGCTGCCACGTGGCATGGCCAAGGGCTGCCATGTGGTAGCCTGAGGGCCACCAAAATTTTGGTCAAGGTCTGAGCGGAGTAGACGGGGATCAAAATTACGACCTCCAAGCACTAGCACATATCCTTTACCACCACAAGATCACATTAGTTCTTAATATATTATGGATTCATCAGATATTTTTTTTGTAATGGTTTGGTGTTTAGGGATGGGGGCCGGGGTCTTGCCCCAACCCTGGTCACCATGCTTGGGGGAGGGACAATGGGTAGGAGGCTAGTCTCATGCCCCTCCGACTTCTCATAACCATAACATGCTAACCAAACCGATGGGGATATGTGACCAAAATATTAGTCGCCACCAGACTGCAGGTTGTAAGCCACCTTACCTAACTGCCCATCCTCACCGTTAATGTGACATCACCAGAGCTAACCGCTAGTGGTTATCAAACTGCCTGACATATTTTTTATATAAAAAAATATATTAAAACACAATTTTATTTTGTTTGAAATATGTATTTAAGGCATTATTGGGCAAATTAATGCCCCAACAATTTCACCGAGATATTGGGAAATATGGCACTCCGTTAGCGAATTTTGGGGAAAAATTGTAGGATGGTGCTGAATTTGGTGGAGTTTGTGGTGAAGTTATTGTAAAAACTCGGGGAAGCCATAACTAATTCTATTTTTGACCAAATTCAAAGCAAAAAGAGGCTAGACAAGCATTGTTTTGGGCATTCTTGATCCATTGGAGCATGTTTCAGAGCTGTTTGAGCATTGAAAATGTATGTAATCACACTTTTGAGCATAACAGAAGAGGGCCAAGCCATTGGAAGCTAGACCAAGGAGATGTAGCCCAAGCTGGGTGAACTCCTTCATAATGTGCTGTTGTGTTACTGTTTATGGTGATGTTCATGTATGTGAGATGCTTCTGTTTAATGTTTTATTTATGTTATTTTTCTCAATAAATTCACATAAAATAACATAAAAAAACTCATGTTTAACTTGCTATTTACCTCACAATCCTCAAGCACTTTGTCTATATTATGAATTGGAATTTAACACAACAAACACAAATTTTCACATTCAGATAAAATTGGTATCATAGCATTAGGTTTACTTGTGCAAGGAGTATTTAATTGTTTTGCAAGTGTTTAACTGCTTACAAGGTTGAAGCTCAAGAGAGGAGGAGGCAAGCTTGTGTGTGCAAGTTCTAAAGATGGAGCAAGGAGAAGGAGGGCACAATTAACACAATATCCACCATAGTATTCACCTCTTGTCAATGTACCCAAGGCTCAGTAAGCATGTCTGATGAAGGAGGAAACGATAACATGATAGAGGATGATAAGGCTTTTAGGAATGATTTATTCGACATGACAGAGATGGTGAAAGTCCTCTATGAAGAGAGGAATACAAGGTTGTAGGGTGAAAGCTCTAGGCCTCCAAGAGGAGAGGGTTCTCTAGGAGGAGGAGGTAAGGGAAATGGTGATAAGCCACCATCTACTCTACCATAATCCTCACCACCATCTTCACCTTCAGCTTCATCCTCTTCCACTACTACAACCCTTACTCATACTCATCAAAATACCTCAAAAGGAATTGGTAAAATACCCCTGTTAAAACTTGATACAAAATTTGATCTGCCTATGTATAACAGTGAAGTGAATGTAGAGAAGCATGACAATTGGATTTGTTAGTTGGAGGTCTACAACAGGATTCAAAACCTTCAATATGATGATATAAAGATTCAACTAGCTTCCTTGAGACTGGAGGGTACAACACTAGTATGGTGGGAAGCCAAGACACAAGATGAGATAAAAAAACATGGCAAGATCTCAATCTCTTGGTATAATTTCATTGCTGAAATTAAAAGACAATTTTACCCTCTAGCATATATGCAAAACTTTAGACAACTTCAAGGTCAAAATGTGCAAGATTACACCCAAGGATTTAGAAGAAGATATCTTATGTTAGGTGTTGATTTGCAATCACAAGACACGTTGCTGAAGTATATAGGGGGTTTACATAGCTACCTAAGGCATACTATCCTTATGTCCAATCCCACTAGTCTAGATGAGGTTTGTATGCAAGCCACTCACCTTGAGGCAAGAGGGAAAAATATTCCAGAAGAGGGTAAAAAGAAGCCATTTAAGGGTGGAAAGAAAGGCAAGGTTTTCAAAGGAAAATGAAAGAAAAATGCATCCATTAAAAAGGAAGGAGAGAAAATCACATACAAACATTGTTCCAAAGAGGGTCACGATGAGGACCATTGTTGGAAGCTTCATCTAGAGATGAGGCCCAAGAAATTCAACAATAAGGGGAAACAAAAAAAACCTACAACCACTCAACAGGATTTGGGATCCGATTCGGGTGATGAAACTAAAATTAAAACCATGGGTATGAAAGGAAAAAAAATCCATTGCTAGCACTAGTTCATAAAATTGTCACACTAGTACTCCAAATGAAGAAAAAATGATTGAATTATTTCATGTGAGGGTTATTTCAAAACATACAAAAATCGACACACTATTTGATAGTGGGTCTCAATCCAACTCGATATATGAAGACTTAGTCAAGAAAATTAATATTGAAACCACTCCACATCCCAAACCATATCCATTGGGTTGGATATGCAAGAACAAAAAATTACAAGTTACAAGAAAGTGTATTCTTCAGTTTCCAATCACAACAAACTTCATTGACGAAGTTGAATTAGATGTTGCACCGCTCAACATTTCAGGAATTGTTTTGGGTAGTCCTTACCTTTATGATAGAAAATCCATCTTCTATCGCCATGAAAACAAGCAAAACTTGTTCAAATGTGGTTTGGAGTATATTGTGAGAGCTCATCACAAGAAACTAAATATTTCATTAGTTAATGCAGGACAAATGAAAAGACTAGTGAATTTAAGCAAGAATTTTGTGCTTCTTATGATTAAACCAAAGAATGATTTTTATTATGAAGAATTTCAAGGTTGTGATCCAAAGTTGAAATCTGATTTGATTGAAGTGGTTAATCAAAATAATGATATGTTTCAAGAACCAAAGGGATTACCTCCCAAGAGGGGAATCCAACATGAAATAAAATTGTAGCAAGATTGTCCTCTTCCTAACATTGGCATGTATAGTGTTATCACCAAAAAAATGAAGCATCATTTGACAAGGTTAAATAGGTTCATGTGTCAAAAGTAGGGTTGTAGGATTCATTTTTTTATATTCTTGGTTAAGGGAAATATTAATTTTTTCTTGTTTAAGTTTACCCTAAGGTCTAAACCCACTCATTTTCAAATCCCCTCATGTCACATCACTCATTATTTTTTGAATGATTTCAATTCCCAAGTTTTTTTTACTGAAAATGTCATTTTAGCAAAGAAACCACAGTTTCATAGTGAAATACACTGAGAAAAGTCACTTTTTGCTACAAAACTGCTGATAGTTTCGTAGTGAAAATAACCAAATTTACACTAGATATACTACGAAAGAGGTATTTCCTATCTGTCATGTCAGATTAGTTGTTAGGAGTCAGAATATCATTGGGAAATGGTAAGTTAGATGCCATTCGAGTCATGGAGGGATAAAATCAAGGTACATGGTCAGGTCTGAAGTTATCATCACCAGTTTAGACATGTCTAAGTCATCATTGTGTCATGAGAAGACATTAAAACTTCAAAATATTTCCTAATTTAGTCATTTCTTATTTCTCATTCCTTATTTGCATGATATCGAGCTCTGGAGATCTATTTTATTAAGCCAAAGATGTGGCTGGTGTTTTCAAAGGTTTATATTGAGCACTATCAAGCGAGGCTGTAAATCATCAAGCAAGGCTGTGAAGACATTAAAGAATCATGGAAAAGAAAAGAAGGACAAATAATGGTGGACAATGTCTAAGATATGAACCAACAGATATGAATTTGATCAATGAAGACCCAACAACTGTGGAAGTCTTCAGAAGGACAGGTTGTTTACAGTTTTGTGAGAAATTACAAGGCTGCCATGTACATGTTTCCAAAGAGTTTGCTTTGAATTTCAGTGGAACAACCACCAAAGTGGGAATGCTCAATCTATACATCACACCAGAGGTTATTGAAGCTACTACAAGGATTCCAAGAGGACAAGAGAAGTGGTTTAAAGGTTTCAAGTTTAACATGGAGCAGTGCAAAGAATTTATGAAGCCTGAAAATAATGAAATGGATCTCACCAATGCCATTCCAAGGAGCTGCATAAAGGAAAACTACTCAAAATTGCTGCTCATCATCCAAAATTAATTTACTTGTGAAGGGAGATACCACAAAGTCTACTCATATCATTTCAAGCTCCTTCTACACTTTACTAGTAAGATTTCCCTTGATATACCTTTCTATTTACATAGAGGTTTGTCAAAAATGGAAGATAAGGTCCAATCAAAATCTGAAGGGAGTGAGACTTCATTGTTTCATCATGGTTTAAGGAAACTGCTGGTTTTAGATGAACTCCAAAGGTTAGGCAGAGATTTGTCATCATTTTTTTTTTGTTAGTGGTTTTGAGTTGGATGCTCTTACTCCTTCAAGAACTCCTAAACCTAGGAGAATTCCATCACCAGTATTAGCAGAACATAATGAAACATTGGTAGCAGAACGAAGTGAACCTGCATGAGTATAACCAATTTAACCAATCATAATGGAAATAAAGCAATTGCAGAGTTTCGATACACCAAATGTCTTACCTGCAAAACAAAAGTCAAAAGTGGTCAAGCCTACAAAACAAAATCAAGCTGTTAGTAAACAAGTGACCAAAAGGATGAAAAGGAGCCAAACAATGGCCTTAGAAGAGAAAACAATGGCTGTAGATGACAAAGTAGTAGTTCAAGGAAATCTAGAAGATATATTACATGCCATTGACATATAAGAAACTCCTATAGTCCAGACTAAGGATATAGAGGAAGGTGGAAAGAAGTTAAAAAAGGCCAAATCTGCTAATAAATTAAAGTTTGAAGGAGAAGATGCAGATTTTATGTTCCAAGAAAGAAAGCCTATGAAAAGGCATGCTATGAAACTATTAGAGAGTAGTAAAGAGGTTGAATCACCTACTTACACAGTTCAACCACCACAAGATATCATTGACCTTTCATCACCTGCAAAGAAAGATACAATTATCAAACCAAAGAAAGGAAAAAAGAAGGTGATGGAAAAAACAGAGTTACAAATCCTTGAAGAACAATTGAAATTGGAAAATCATGAAATTGATGTTATGAAAAGAGAAGCAAGGAAACACAATGTAGAGAAGATTCATTTTGAAAAGATGAAGGCAATTTGGGAAGAGCAGGTTGACACTGTTTCCAAGACTTTGGATAATACACAACAACTTATCAAATGGACCATTCCAGTGAGGAAAGGGGCCAAACATGCCAGGAGGATGAACACACATTTTAAAGCCACCAATAGAAGATTGAAAGATCAGGTTAAGGACCTCTAGGAGCATCTTGAACTAATTCGTGAGGAATTAGAGAAAAAAGGCCTTAAAATGACAGTGCTTGAAGAGCCAATAGCTCAACCCATCATAAATGAGGAAGAAATGCCTCAATAATCATAATGTGATATGGTTTATGGTTTTTAAAGCTAATGGCATGTTAGAAACAAGGTTTTGGCACTTAAAAGGTATATTTTTCAAGTTACACAAAATTTTTGGAATTTTAGCACTTTTCAGCAGTTTCGTAGCTTGCCTGAGCTTGAAGAACAACAAAACGCTACGAAACTACTGTAGCTTTATTTTTTTCTTTACGAATCAGTTTTGGGAGCTTTCGGGAGGTGAAATTTGTATGAAATATGTGTCTAAGGATGATGAAGACCATACCAAAGGAAATAATAAAAAAAATTGATGGTAAATGGCATTTTTGCAGCACTACGAAAGTACGCTACGAAACTGTCTTACTTTCGTAGCGTACTATGTTGGAGATTTTTTGGCAGGTTTTGGAGCATATTTGGAAAAATGGATATTATATAAGAGTTAAAGGACCATGACTGTAGTTATTCAACACTTAAATACCAGAAAATGAAGAAAAATTAGCAGCCAAAGCATTCGTGGAGGAAGAAGACTAGTTTGCCTAAAAAACACGGTTTTGTTTCCAGTTTTAGAGGAGATCAATTAAGAGGTCATGTAGTGATGAGTCCCATCTCCCCAATTCAAACATGTGAAAGCATTTTTGTCAAAGATGTAATTGCTTTAGAAGATAAGTTTGTTAAATGTAATAAGGAATAGTTTGAGTCCTATTAGGAAAAGGACTGTGAAGTAGGATAACTGTCATTTTGTCATTAAATAGATGTTTTATGGTTATGCAAGGTGTCATTAGGCAAAAATTCGATGAATCTAGCTAGGAGGAAAATCATATCATGATGTAACAAGTCTATTAAAGGGCATAGAGTCAAATTTTTCAAGGGTTGGAGATTTTTTGGCAAAACTATAGCTTTATGTAATTTGACTGTTTTAGTAATATAGAGACTTGTTTCTTAACCAACTTGAGATTCTGACTGAGTTTTTGGTGCTTATCTTATCTATATCTTTTATGTGTCCCATTTGTAGTGGTTTTCATCTTTAATACTCATAATTCATTCAAGTAATGCTCTGACTTCCTTCATATATGAATTGACTATGTGATTTCCTATTTCAAGTGTATGTTTACTACTGCTAAAAACTCTAACCTGCCTCAGCTTCCATGTCAAGTGAAATAACTACTGAATCACTGAAAGCGTTGACTCCATAAGCCCAATGTTTGCATACTGATACTATTTTCAACCTACACTCATCATAAACAAGTTGTTTTCCAAGTAGAGTTAGCCATCTAAATATATCTTTATTCAATATCATTAACCCTTTGAGAGAGCCCTCTCAGACTGTACACTTCAGTCAAAAGATTGGTTTGAAATAGTTACATGAGATTTTATGATTAGCAGCCTATCAGGTGAAATTTTGTGATAACATTTTGGTGCGTCTGCTGGGAGCCTGAAGATTATACTTTCCCGTATTTTTGAAGCTGAACTTCTAAAGGTAGCAGGAGCTTAGGAAGCTATTCGAGGCTGCATCTACCTTGGTGAATCCATTCAAAATTCATATGATAAAAGGTGGCTTCGAGAAGGAGATACACGAGGAGTAATCCTAACCCAGATCCACCTACCATTGTGGACAATACAAACACCATCTCCAGAGGTAGTCAAGACATTTCTTCAATATCAGTACTTCATTACATACAAAATCCTTGTCCTTTGAAGTTTTAATAAGTCTTGAAGACAAAATATTTGATGATAAAATTCAGGAAGTCTTGTTTAGGTTTGAAAGTGAAAAATAATTAACTCAAATTGTTTAAGACCTACATAGGAGAGGCATTGATACCTCAGCCTTAGTGACACAAAAAAATAAAGAAGAGTTTTGGGAAGCAGTCAATTCTAAATTTCCGTTAGAAAGAGAGTCTTTGGATAGGTTGAAGGAGCTTGAACCTTTTGAAATTTTGTTGAGAAGTAAAACTGGTTTTCCTCTTCCTTATTGGAGTTCAATTGTCAGTGGAAAACAAAGACCAAACAACCCTCCTCCTAACAATTCCTCTTCCTCTACTACTGATGTCCCTAAAACTACCACAGTCCCATTCATCATGGTAAGAAATGTACCTCCTCCACCTGCTGCACCTGCTAGGTATGCCCATTTTGTTCTTCCAGCTGTCCTACATGCCCTTCCTAGCAAATACTATGCTAGAATAAAAAATTGGGGAAGTTATGAAGAGATTACAGCTGAAGAGCATGTAGACCAGTTTAATGAATTTATAGACAAGGAGGAGGTTGACCATGAGGATGTCAAGATGAGATTGTTTGCTCAGAGCTTTATTGGTGAAGTTAGGAAGTGGTTCAAATCCCTTGCCACAAGAAGTATTCATAATTGGAATGAAATTGAAGATATATTTTTGAGGAAATGGGGAAATAGAACTAACCCTTTACAAGCCCTCACTGAGTACAATAGTTTGAGAAAATATGTTGATGTAACTATCCAAAATTTTTCAAAAATATTTAACAAAGTTTATGATTCTATCCCTACCCATTTAAAACCTCCACAAGCCTTAGCTCAAATGAGATATGCCGAAGCTTTTGATTATGAATTTTATATACTGCTGAGAGAAAGAGAATCCCTTTCACTTTTTGAAATGCAGAATGATGCAATGAAGGTGGAGGTCAATATGATAGCAGCCAAAAAGTCCAAGATGGGTAAGAATAAATTGAACGAAGAAGATAAGCCTTCCACCTTTGATGACAAATTTGATTCAATGATGAAGACAATGGAAAAATTGATGGATAGGCTTAACCTTGGGAATACCTCTGCTCCTCCTACACAACATGAGCCTCAGTTTAGAAATCCTCAATTCAGAAGACCTAAAAACCAGCAAAGGCCAAGGGAAAATAGAAATCAACAGCCTGACCCTCCAATGAGACCTCCTTTTCAGCAGAACTTAGTTGATGAAGATGATGAACCTCAAATTCCAGAATAATCCATTCATTGTCTAGATGAAGACATGTCTGGAATATTCTTGACTAAGGAGGAACATGATGAATTAGACCATGAATTAAACAAGGGTGAGGAACCATCTGATTATTTTAAGGGATATCAACATGAAAACTTTGAGATGCAAAAATAATAAAACCTCAGAAATAGAAATGTGCCAATTAATGCAAATAAAACACAACCTAAGAAAGATGCCCCTAAAGCTTCTGAGGCTAAGAAAGATACACCACCTCCTCCTCCTATCAAAGAAACTAAAATATCTGCTTCTGTTTTCAGTTTGGAGAGTGAAATTTCTAAGATCAAAATACCAGTATCATTTGGAGAAATTATTAAGGTAAATGAATAAAGAAGCAAGATTGTGAAAATTCCGAATTCACAACCAGGAGCTGCTGGTATGTTAAATATTCAAGAAGATCATCCAACCATATACTTGGGTCCAAGATTAACAGATGAACAGAATGAGGAGGTGCCTCCTTTTTATGTTAGCCTTAGTATTCATGACATGACATTGCATAATGCCATGTTGGATTCAGGATCCTCTCACAATATTATGCCCAAAGTAATCATGGAGAGGATGGGGTTAGAAATTACTAGACCATATAAGGTTTTGTTTTCTTTTTAATAAAAAAGAGTTCAGTGCATTGGTTTAATTAAGGATGTTGTTGTTGGTCTTACACAAGTCCCTGCCAAGACAGTGGTCATGGAAATTCTGGTAGTAGACATTCCATGAAAGTTTGGCATGCTATTATCAAGGTCATGGGCAACAAAAATCAAAGGTACAATGTAGATGGACCTAACTTATGCCACCATTCCTATTTTTGGTGAGCAAAGGAGACTTTACAGAAAAGAAATAATGGCTTACATGGTGAGTAGTAAAGATAAACCTCAGAACTTTCCAATTTATGCTCTTGATACTGAACTTAAATATGCTTTTATTTTCAATGAGTTGACCGATGAAGCAGTGAATAAAAAGAAGGAAGAAAATCAACAATCTGTAATTCAACAGACAGAAAATCAGCGAGCAGAAGATCAACAAATTAGTGAGGAGAAGGGGGAAGTTTGGTGGTTGTTTCATTTTGATGGATCACAAGTCCAAATGATGAAAGTAAGTTATTTTCTTACAAAATGAATTTTGATATCACAAATAACATGGCTGAGTATGAATCTTTGATTTTGGGCTTAGAAGTTTTGAAAATAATGGGTGCTCAAAAGATTTCTGTTTGTGGAGATTCTGAATTAGTCATTAAACAAGTTGAAGGTGTGTATCAAACAAACGATGTGAGAATGAGGGCATACAAAAATTTAGTCATGGACATGTTGGAAAATTTCCAAGAACATTCATTCATTGTTAAGACTAAGGATCAAAATTCTATTGCTGACTCCCGCAATATTGGTGCTCACCCGCCTATTCCACTTGGGGCCCCACCATTTTCTCTTTCAGTTTTTTCAGTTTCGGCACAACTTACTGTTTTTAGCAGTTTTTCGGGTCCTGAACTTCCAGAGCCGTTTTGAGGCCCTAAACGATGTTTTTTGGGAAAACAGAGAGTAACATGGGTGTATGGATTGATGTTGCTCACTCAAAATTTGTAGTCCTCAGATAGATATTTCTAATGAGGTATGGTACGCATCAAACAAAGATCGTATGCCAAAGTTACGTCCCCGGGAAGTTGAAACACCAATTTACCCAAATGGGGCCCATAGTTTTGGCGCTTCATCTCCTAGGGTTAGGGTTTTGGATGTTTAGGATTTCCCATTGTTTCTAAATAATAAATAGGCCCTTGAGCCTCATTTTAACTCAGTTCAGAGGCCTGTAGCTGCGACATCTCTTCTCAAAGATAAATACCAGCACCCTAGCTAGTTTTATTTCCATTCCGCCTATAAGAAAATTTCAGTTCTTTGATATTAATGAAATGAAGTGCTATTTCTGCTGCATATTTGTATTTCTGGTTATATGTTTATTCGGTTGCATTCCTGCATAAATATGGATCAGTGGTATTAGAGCGTTCTGCTTTTTCTCGACCTTTATTTGCATGTTCCCAACGAGGTCGGGGTATAAGGAATTAGGGCTCGATCTAGTGGAACCTTTGCAAGATCAGCCTCGAAAACCTCGACAGACACCCATGGGGGACGGAAAGAAAGATGAAGGAGTAGGAGATCCTATCAAAATATTTCTCGAGGAGGCCTCAAAAAACAACGGAATGCGATGATGGACAACTTTGCTCAGATCCTTCAACGGCTGCCCACCGGCGGCGCATCTGCATCCATCAGCCACTCTGGAGGTGCGACTCCTTTTAAGGTACAAGTAAATTTTGACATTCCCATATTTGAGGGTTAAATAGATGTAGATGTTGCAGATAGATGGTTGAATCTATTAGAAGGATATTTCTCGGTTCATGACTTCTCCGATAGGGAGAAGATTATTTTTGCACTCCTCAAAGCTGCCCCCCATGTCAAGGACTGGTGGGAAACCCACTGTGAGAAAAAGGACAAGACAAAACCTTCTCTGTTCTCGGCCATACCCACTTGGAACTATTTTCTAGATGCCATCAAGGAATAATACTATCCCATGGGGAGTTATGAGAACAAGTATATACAATGGACCACGTTGCGACAACAAAGGGTTCAAGATGTGCATGAGCTGACGAATCTGTTCCATACCCTGCGCACCAAGTTGGGTATCAAAGATTCAGAGAAACATCTGGTGCTAAAGTATCACAGTTTTCTGCACAGGTACATTTAGGAGGAAGTGGAGTTCCTCGACATCTCCTTGCTTGGTACAACATACCGGTATGTTGCCAAGATTGAGCAGAAATTCAAACAGAAGAAGCGAGTCTTTGGATCTGCGAATCAAAAGCAAGGGAAAGGTGCTCGCAAACCACATAACAAAGGACAAAGCCAAGGCATGGTGACTCAAGACAACCTGTCGAAGCCACAAGAAAAGAAAAACACCGCAAAGCCAAAGAAGGACACGGGAAAGTGGTGTGAGTTCCATAAGAGCTCCACTCACAACACAAGTGAGTGTTGGGCCAAGCAGTCGCTGGTGGCCGAGATGAGGGCTTCTGAGTTAGATGCATGCTCTGAGTCTGAATCAAAACCTGACAAGGGGAATTACAAAGGGAAACAGATTATTAATGTGGAGCCCAATGGCACTGTTGCCACTACAAAGATCCAGAAGGAGGAACCAGAAGATCCAGAGGAGGAGGAATGTCTCTTGCACTCCAAAATGTGGGTAAAGGGCTCCCCGATATAGTTCATTGTCGAGAATGGGAGCCAAAATAACCTTATTTCAGCAGACGCTGTGAAGCGGTTGGGATTTTTAACCACAACTCACCCACATCCATACACCATCGGGTGGCTTCACCAAGGACGAGATCTCCACATTAGCCAGCAGTGCCGCCTTCCCTATAGCATCAAGCCCTTCACAGATGAGGTATTATGTGACATTGCTCCTATAGATGTTTCTGATGTATTATTAGGACAACCATACTTGTGGAAGCGTCATGCTATGTATGAGTCTCGGCCTTGTGCTGTTATTGTTACTTTCGGAAATAAGTTGTACAGGATACCAGAGGTACCACCTCCTGCCACTATCTCTTTGGTTACTGCAAAACAATGCAGTAAGCTCATTTCCCAAACTAGGAAATTCGTTTTCTTGATGATCCGCCCCCAGGGCAAGAAGAAGACTGTGGCCTTGACCTCCAGACAGGGCTCCTCTACACTAAAACAACAAATGGATAAGGTTGTGGAGGAGTATGGGGACATCTTCACCTCACCCACAGGGGTTCCTCTGCATTGTTAGGTCAAGCACCTGATTGATTTGACGCTAGGTGCATCGCTACCCAATGGACCGATCTATCGGCGCTCTGCTCTGGAGAACGATGAAATCAAGTGGCAGATTTAGGAGCTGCTACAGAAAGGTCACATGCAACCAATTTCATTGCCCTGTTGGAGCCCGATCATGTTGGTACAGAAGAAGGATGGGACATGGCGACTCTGTATTGACTATCGGGCGCTGAACAAGATCGCTGTCCGGAATAGGTACCTGATCCCATGGATTGATGACCTTCTGGGCCAACTAAAAGGTGTAAAATATTTTAGCAAGATCGACTTGAAGTCTGGGTATCACCAGGTACCAATTGAACCCTCTGATGTGTGGAAGAGTGCCTTCAAAGCCAAGGAAGGCCTTTTGAATGGCTGGTCATGCCTTTCGAGTTGACGAATGCTCTCGCAACCTTCATGAGGATGATGGATGACATCTTGTAGCCATTCACCAACTCATTTTTAGTGGTGTACTTTGATGAAATTCTGATCTTCAACCAGACTTGGGAAGAGCACCTTCACCACATCCAACAAGTCCTCCAAACACTGCAGCAACACAAGTTGTGTGCCAATTTCGAGAAGTGCACTTTTGGCATGACCTAGGTTCAATATCTGGGATACATTATTGATGAAAGGAGGGTGCATGTGGATCCAACTAAGATCCAAGTCATTCGGGACTGGCCAGCCCCAACCACTATAACAGAGCTTCGAAGCTTTCTGGGTCTTGCTAATTTCTACCGGTGTTGGGATTATCTCATATCACTTGTCCCTTGAGTCAAGTCACCAAGGGAGGAGCGAGAGAAAAATTATTTTGGTCGAAACCTCAATAGAAGGCGTTCACAGAATTGAAAAATTGCTTCTATTCTGCCCCAGTGCTCACATTACTAGACTTGCAACAGCCATTTGAGATCGATACAGATGCCTCTGACTATGCTATTGGGGTAGTTCTTACTCAACAGGGACATCTAGTGGCATATCATAGTAAGACATTGTCTGACAAATTTTTCAAGTATCCCACTTATGACAAAAAAATTTATTCCATTGTGCAAGCTTGTCAACAATGGATGCATTACATTTTAGGGAAGGAAAAAATCATCCACACAGACCACCGACCCCTGTAGTTCATACAAACACAAGGGAAGTTGCAGAATGATCGCCATCAGAAGTGATCCACATATCTGCAACAGTTTCATTTGAACATCAAGTACAAGAAGGGTAGCACCAATAATGTTGCAAACTGCCTCAGTCGACCACCGATCGTGGCGCTCACCATCGTTCTCAACTCTTATGGGCACGAGACTTCTGATTGGATGCTTCTCTACAAGAGCAACCCATAATTGAGCCACACTTACAAGGCACTCTTGGGGGGTACGCAAGTTCCAAATGTTCACCTCCAAGATGCACTTTTATGTCACCAGGGACACCTTTGTGTTCCTTAAAGCGAGCGTGCCAAGATAATATGGGAAGCACACTACAGTCGAGTCATTGGGCATTTCAGGGTCGAGAAAATAGTAGCAGTATTGTAGAAGTATTTCTAGTGGCTGAACCTTCAAAAGGACGTTGGGAAGCACATCAGATCCTGCACTACCTGTGCCATTACCAAACCGACCATCAAGAAGCAAGGCCTATATACTTCGCTACCAACCCCTAGTCGACCTTGGGAATCCATCTCCACGGATTACATGTGGGGCCTGCCTTCTACTAAGCATAGAAATGACTGTATTTTTGTGGTCGTCGACAGATTCTCGAAGATGGCCATTATGGTGGTCTGCAAGAAGAATATCACAGTAGAAGCCACTGCTAAACTCTTCTTTGAACGAGTGTGGGTGCACTTTGGGATCCCACAGTCTATCATATCATATTGGGATAGTAGGTTCCTCATCACATTTTGGTCCAGCTTCTAGTCAATGCTGGACACCAAGCTCACCAAGTCCACAACTTTCCATCCCCAAAAAGATGGCGAGACAGAGCTCGTCAACAGAATGATTGTACACATTCTATGCATGTACAATTCAAATCATCCACGCACATGGGACGAGAGCCTCCCCTATGTACAACATAGTTATAACCGGGCTCTCCATAGTTCAATCGGCCATAGCCCCTTTCAGGTAAGCTTGGGATTCCAGCCACTATGACCCATTGACGTAGCCATGCCATTTGCGGCTACTCAGCTCATGTCCAGTCTGAAGTTGACAAAGCAAATAGCTTCATCGAGTGCATTCAACACATCCGCTAATAGGTTCATGACATATTGCATAGAGCCAATGCTAAGTACAAGCAATGCACGATCAACACTGGGTGCCACACAACTTCCAGGTGGGTGAAAAAGTATGGCTACATTTGCAGAAGGAGCGCCTCACTGGACCCCACTGCAAGCTTCGCCCACTCCGATACGGGCCGTACACCATAACCAAGGCTGTAGGGAATAATGCCTTTGAGCTCAGTATTCCACCATTCCTTGGTTTGCACCTAGTATTCAATGTGGACCGCCTTCGTCCTTACTTCCCACCTCTACTGGACACCTCTGACATTGCAGAACAACTCACACCAATAGAGTTGAACCCGGACTGCATGGAACATGCCACCACAAATTATATCATGGAAATTCAAATCAAGAACACTTGCCAATAGAAGATCCAACTGTATCGAGTTGTCAAAGCTGGCCAACTCCTGCACCAAGGAAAGTGGTTCACCAGGGACCAAGTTCAGCAGAAATTTCCTCATCTCATGAAGGAACTTAATGCAATGGGGACCATTGCTTCCTAAGGGGGGAGGAATGATCTAGGTGGATATTGGTGGTCACCCACCTATTCCACTTGGGGCCCCACCATTGACTCTTTCAGTTTTTTCAGTTTCGGCACAACTTACTATTTTTAGCAGTTTTTCGGGTCCTAAACTTCCGGAGCCGTTTTGAGGCCCTAAACGACGTTTTTTGGGAAAAAGGGGAGCAACATGGGTCCATGGACCGATGTTGCTCACTCAAAATTTGTAGTCCTTGGATAGATCTTTCTAACGAGGTATGGCATGCATCAAACGGAGATCGTATGCCAACGAGAAGTTGAAACACCAATTTACCTAAACAAGGCCCATAGTTTTGGCACTTCATCTCCTAGGGTTAGGGTTTTAGATGTTTAGGATTTCCCATTGTTTCTAAATAATAAATAGGCCCTTGAGCCTCATTGTAACTTAGTTCAGAGGCCTGTAGCTGCCACATCTCTTCTCAGAGATAGCTACCAGTGCCTTAGCTAGTTTTATTTCCATTTTTTCTGTAAGCAAATTTCAGTTCTTTGATATTAATGAAATGAAGTGTTATTTCCATTGCATGTTTGTATTTATGGTTATATGTTTATTCTATTGTGTTCCTGCATAAATCTGGATCAAGATATCTCAATAAATTTTCAACTAAAGTTGAGTCTTTTATTTCTTCACCCATATTCCTCATATAATTCACAATCTCATCTAATCTTAGGAATAAACTTGCAATACTTTCACCATCATGCATTTTGAAATTTTCATATTGCATTCTAAGAGTTTGAAGTTTGGCACTTTTTACCTTTGCATCACCTTCATAGCTCTAAATGTTTTTTTTCCCATATTTCCTTTGTTGAATTTAGCTGCATCACTTTAACAAATTCTGTTTCTAACAGACTTCCCAATAAAGCATTGACAGCTTTGGCGTTGATTTCATATTTCTTCCTTTCTGCTGCATCTATAGGAACACTTGCTGGATATTGATAACCTCCTTCCACGATTCCCCATACGTCTGCTCCAAGACTTTGCAAATACGCTATTGTTCGTATCTTCCAGAATAATAGATTACTTCCATTGAAAAGTGGTGGCCTTATAGAAAATAATCCATCATGACTTCATGTTGTGATGGATCTTTTTAAAGCGATCAAGCTTCTTCTGAAAGACCGGCTTTGATACCAATTGTTGGGGAAAATACTGAGAGGGGGGGGTGAGTCAGTATTTAGAGCTCACTCCAAAACTTTTACTTTTTCCTTACTAAATTCCATACGTGACTTTAATTAACCCAACTTGTGTATATATGCAAATATCTTTAAGCAAACTTGTGTATGTCCAGAGATCTTAATATGCAGATAATTCTTTACTTAGATCAGTGCATCATTTATTCATAAGATGTTTAGTAAGCAGTAAACATGTGCAGTAAGAACAGAATAAATCATCACATACAAGAAACACACATGAACACCAAGATTTAAGTTGGAAACCCAATTTGGGAGAAAACCACCACTGATGTTGTCTCTGACTTCAATATTTATTATAAAGAAAACTGCTTACAATCATGTACTGGTGTAGAATCATACCAGCACGCAGGAACCCACCTACAGAAGGATACAACCTTCTCTCATTCTCCAGCTACTACTGGAAGGGAGCTGCAACCCCTTAATCTCGTTTACTAGCCACTCCTGGAAGGGAACTATGACCCCCTGATCTCATTTACCAGCCACTCCTAGAAGGGAGCTACTACCCCCTGATCTCGTTTACCAGCCACTCCTAGAAGGGAGCTACTACCCCCTGATCTCGTTTACCAGCTACCAATGGAAGGGAGCTACAACACCCTCACTGAAGGCTTCGACCCTCAACACCATCATGGACCATGTTTCATTAATTTTCATACTGGATCCAATAGCTTCCACACAACACAACTTGTAGGCCTCTTTTCATCAAATTTTTAGACTAGACCCACTCCACACATTTAAGCTCAAATAACATACATCAAACTAAAACTTATAACCCCATCAATTAATTCATTGAATCATCAACCAATCAACCAACAACTGATATTTAATCATAATTAACTAGTAGCATAATCAGTATTAAAACAACCCAGATCTGTATGAAGACATCATTGGCAGACAACAGTAATACATTAAAACATATCAGAGATTTCCTTCAGCAAAACCATAGATTACATACGCGCTTTTACTTCACTAAACCCGCGTATATACGCGCTTTCACAGAGACAAACCTGCGTATATATCTGCCAACATTTCAGGACTGACCTTAGATTCCATACGTGCTTTTGCTGAAACCAACCCATGTATATATGTGCTTTCGTTGCGACAAACCTGTGTATAGATCTGCAAACATTGTAGGGTTGTGCAACTCAGAATAGATAAACAGCGCAGATATTACCCTTCACTTCAGAAAACATTCGCCACATCTCATATCTAAACATTCCATAAACAGATCTAGAAGATATATAGTCATTTCATGTCTAGAGATCCTAATCCATCATTTTATTCATAGGTGCATTATTAATTCAGATCTATCAATAAACTGTAACCCATTCCATGCAGATATACTTCAGAGTGAAGTATTCATTCAATACCCAGACACATGCACACCCTTTCACTATGATCTTCTTCTCCTTATATAGTTTTAGCCTTTACCAATACCATGAGCCAAAACCACACAATTTCAATGGTATTCTTGGATGGAATCAAATAGACAATACAACGCTCAATATTGTGTGCCAATACCATGGTAATGCCCCTTGGTATCATAATTATAGAGCAAAAATAGGCATATGTGACTTGGAACGTACTTATCCATGTGCATACGCGACTTGGCCTTTACAAACCTGCGTATACATTGTGACATATTATATTTATCATTTCTCTGACTCTTTTCTCTGTCACATCTGAACTGATGTGTAAATACATAATTCTTACATATTTAATACATAGGTTGCTTATCATAGGCAACTCATCAAGTAGGTTTCCATCAAGGACAACATGTTACATCATATTGCCAACAATATTCCCCTTTGGACTTGATGGAAACCATGATGGTGTTTGATCACCACAAAAGATAGATACATTAATCATAACCATTATTTAAACACCATGATACTCTCCCCCTTTGACATCAAGGGCAAAGGGCGGATCAGTACCAAAACAAGGTTTCTCTTCCCTTGTAGAGAGATGAGCTCTGCAGATCTGAAGTGCATTAAATTTACCATGCTCCCCCTGAGTTCATGTTGAATCTTTAGACAGATTTTTTAATGAAGTACATGACTTTATAACTCAACCAAGTATGACCATTCCTATCATCAACGACTCATACTTACATCAATTAACCAACCTAGTGGATTTACATATTTGACTCAAGTACCCAACCAAGTGGGTTTACAAATTTTGACTCAACTACCCAGTCAAGTGGATTACAAACAAGTCCTTACATGACTGAATATGAAAATTTTACATCATAGGTATCAAAATAACCTTTTCATCAAATTACAGATATGAATTTTTATAACCAAAACCAAAAAGACCTCAAGAGAGAGATCATATTTTAGAACCATCATAATGCCAACAATGCATTACTCTCAGCAAGGTTAATTCTCCCCTTGAAATTGTGCTCATATTCTTGAGCTGTCTCACTATATTTCTTATCAGAAAACATACGCTATTGTCTCCAATGGAACTCGCGTGTATACACAGCTTTATTTCATGAAAACCGCGTATAGAAAGTGAAGTACAGAAAACTTCACAACTCCATCTCCTCTGAACTTATACCACATGTACCTGTCTTCTTCACATCAGATTCCCTGTTAGAAATAAACATAACCAAAATTACCAAACCAACCATGGGAATTACCATATATTTCTCCCCCTGTGATGATACATTATTGATTCCTCTAATGTATCTCACATCACTCATGCAGTCATTATGAGAATTAAGCTTTAGAAGCGGATGACTGCAGTAGGGTCAATATTCCCTATGTTTTTTACCGGTGCTTCTTCTTTTTCCAGCTTTTCTTGAAATTTATTATTGTTGTTGGAACTTCTCCAATTTATCAGATCTATTTATCATACTTAACCTACAATCAGTGGCCTTATGCCCAAATGAGTTACAATAGAAACAACATCCATGAAAACATCCTTTCTTTCTTGTTCTATGCAATTCTTCAATAACCAGATCCCTTCCTTTTGGGAAATTATCATCATCCATGGTACATGCCATGAGCACTTGCAGATCTTGGTCAGAATCTTCTTCATCCTCATTTGACAATCCATTATTATCTTCATTTATATAATAACTCCTTCCTTTTTCAAACTTCTTTCCTTTATCATGATTTTCTATATAAGGACATTTAGCAGCATAATGACCAACTCTACCATAAGCAAAACACTTGAAGGGAAGCTTACCTCTGAATCTTCCATTACCTGGTTGAAGTCTTCTCACAAAATTTGCTTCTTCTTCTTCTGATATATAGCTTGATTCCTTGAGAACTTCCTTTTCCTTTCCTTTTGCAAAAACCTTAAAAGCAACTTCTTTGACTTGTGAAAGACCTCCTCTTCTCATTTCAAAAGCAGTTAGGATGCCATGTAGTTGAATAGCAGTAAGATTTTGCAGATCCTGCTTTTCTTCAATAGCTGACACTTTTGACTCGAACTTTGAAGTTAGAGATATCAATATCTTTTCTACTAAAGTTGTGTCTTTTATATCTTCACCCATATTCCTCATAGAATTCACAATCTAATCTAATATTAGGAATAAACTTGCAATACTTTCATCATCAGGCATTCTGAAATTTTCATATTGCATTCTAAGAGTTTGAAGTTTGGCACTTTTTACATTTGCATCACCTTCATAGCTCTGAATGATTTTTTCCCATAATTCCTTTGTTGAATTTAGCTGCATCACTTTAACAAATTATGTTTCTGACAGACTTCCCAATAAAGGATTGACAGCTTTGGCATTGATTTCATATTTCTTCCTTTCTGCTACATCTGTAGGAACACTTGATGGATATTGATAACCTCCTTCCACGATTCCCCATACGTCTGCTCCAAGACTTTGCAAATACGCTCTTGTTTGTATCTTCCAGAATAATAGATTACTTCCATTGAATAGTGGTGGCCTTATAGAAAATACTCCTTCATGACTTTCCAATGTGAAGGATCTCCTTCAAGCGATCAAAATTCTTCTGAAGGACCTGCTCTGATACCAATTTTTGGGAAAAATACTGCGAGGGGGGGGGGGGTGAATCAGTATTTAGAGCTTACTCAAATCTTTTAATTTTTCTATACGGTAATTTATAATTTAACTTTAATTAACCGAACTCGCGTATATATGCAGATATATTGCATTGCATATGTTCGCAGATCTTATTATGCATATAATTATTTACTTAGATCAGTGCATCATTCATTCATCAAATATTTAGTAAGTAGTAAGAATGTGCAATAAGAACAGAATAAATCATCAAACATAAGCAACACACATGAACACCAAGATTTTAAGGTGGAAATCCAATTCGGGAGAAAACCACCACTATTGGTGTCTCTGTCTTCAATATTTATTATAAAGAAAGCTTCTTACAATCATGTACTGGCGTAGACTCATACCAGCACATAGGCACCCACCTATAGAAGGCTGCAACCTTCTCGTTCTCCAGCTACTACTGGAAGGGAGCTTCAACCCCCTCATTTCGTTTACCATCCACTCCTGGAAGGGAGATACTACACCCTGATCTCGTTTACCAGCTACCACTAGAAGGGAGCTACAACCCCCTAATCTCATTTACTAGCTACCACTGGAAGGGAGCTACAACCCCCTCACTAAAGGCTTCGACCCTCAACACCACCATGGACCATGTTTCATCAATTTTCATACTGGATCCAACAGCTTCCACGTCACAACACACCTTGTAGGCCTCTTTTCATCAGATTTTCAGACTTGACCCACTCCACACATTTAAGCTCAAAGAACATACATCAAACTGAAACTTATAATCCATTAAATTCATTCATTGAATCATCAACCAATCAACCAACCAACCAAAAATATTTAATCATAATAAACTAGCAACATAATTAGTATTCAAACAACTCAGATCTGTATGAAGACATCATTGATAAACAACAATAATACAGCAAAACAGATCAGATATTTCCTTTTTCACACTTCAGCAAAACCATAGATTCCATACGCGCTTTTACTTCACTGAACCAGCGTATATACGCGCTTTCGCAGAGACAAACCTGCGTATATATCTGCAACTATTTCAGGACTAACCTTAGATTCCATACGCACTGTTTCTGAAAATAACCCACGTATATATGTGCTTTTGTTGCGAAGAACCTGAGTATAGATCTACAAACATTGCAGTGTTGTGCAACTCTTCAGAATAGATAAACAGCTCATATCTTACCCTTCACTTCAGAAAACATTCACCACATCTTAGATCTAAACATTCCATAAACAAATCTAGAAGATATATAGTCATTTCAGGTCTAGAGATCCTGATCCATCATTTTATCTATAGGTGCATTATTAATTCATAGAAGCACACAACCATAACCCATTCCATGCGTATATACTTCAGAGTGAAGTATTCATTCAATACCTTGCATTAATGCGCACCATTTCAATAGTTGATCTTCTTCTCCTTATAGTTTTAGCCTTTACCAATACCATGAGCCAAAACCACACAACTTCCGATGGTATTCTTGGACGGAATCAAATAGACAATACAACACTCAATACTATGGGCTAATACCATGGTTATGCCCCTTGGTATTATAATTTTGGAGCGCAAAAGGCATACGTGACTTGGGATGTACTTATCCGCGTGCATACGCAACTTGACCTTTACAAACCCACATATACATTGTGACATATTATTTTTATCATTTCTCTGATACTTGTTGGAATTATTTTATCTATCACATCTAAACTGATCTGTAGATACATCATTCTTACATCTTTAATAAATAGGTTTCTAATCATAGGAAACTCATCAAGTAGGTTTCTATCAAAGATAACTTCATCAAGTAGGTTGCCATCAAGGACAACGCATTGCATCATATTGCCAACAAGGGTTTTATTAGCCTACAATTTTTAAAGATGTCTACAAAAAGATTTCTGCCTGCCATGAATGTCAGATTTTTGATGGTAAGAAGAATCTTGTACCTTTACCTTTGATGCCTATCTATGTTGAGGCACCATTTCAGCAGTGGGGGCTAGATTTTATTGGTGAGATTCATCCATCATCATCTGGTCAACATCGCTAGATTTCGATAGAAACTGACTATTTCACCAAATGGATTGAAGCAATCCCAGCTAGGCAAGCAAATGATTCCGTTATCATTTCATTTTTGGAAAATAATATATTGTCTAGATTTGGCTGCCCTATGAAGATCATCACTGATAATGCACAAGCATTTAAATCTAATAATCTCATTAGTTTTTGTTATCAATATCACATTTCACTTGGGAATTCTACTGCATATTATCCACAAGGAAATGGTCTTGTTGGATCTTCTAACAAGAGAATTGTGAGGATTATTAAGAAGGTGTTGTAGGAAAATAAGAAGTCATGGCATTTTAAACTGAAGTATGCTTTGTGGGCTGATAGAGTGTGCATAAAGAGGTGAATTGGAACTTCACCTTATGAGCTGGTATATGGAGCTGAAGCCATCTTTCCTACATCTTTAGGAGTGCCTATCATGAATCTGTTGCAAGGATTGGAGGAAGAACCAAATGCAATTCAGAGAAGGATCAATCAGCTGATATCTTTGCAAGATAAGAGGGAGGAAGTCTATAACAATAATCAACAATCTCAAAACAGAATCAAGAAGACATTTGACAAGAAGATCAAGGAACAAAATTTTCAAATCCAAGATGTGGTTTTGAAATGGGAGGCTAGGATTGAAGAGAAGGGGAAACATGGTAAGGCTGAGAATATTTGGAAGGGTCCATTCAAAGTAGTTGCATTCCATGGGAATAACACTTACATTTTGTAGGAGATGGATGGACAACCATGTGCTGGAGGGCTTGTCAATGATAGGTTTTTGAAGCACTACTCTTCTTAAAATATGCTTATCATTCGTTCCATTGTATATATTCCATTTTATGTGTTTTTCTGCTAATAATGACAAGCTGAATCATCAAGCATGAGCCTGAGGTGAAGGCCATTAGAGTTTGAAGAAAAATCTTGGCAAGTTTCAAATTTTTTTGTGTTTTCAAGAAGATGGATAGCAACAATAGAACTACTAGTTCTTTGGTGTTCCACTGGGGCACAACATCCCAAGTGGAGCCACTGTTATCACCCAAAAAAAATGAAGCATCATTTGACAAGGTTAAATAGGTTCATGTGTCAAAAGTAGGGTTGGAGGATTCATTGTTTTATATTCTTGGTCAAGGGAAATATTCAATTTTTCTTGTTTAAGTTTACCCTAAGGTCTAAACCCACTCATTTTCAAATCTCCTCATGTCACATCACTCATTATTTTCTGAATGATTTCAATTCCAAAGGTTTTTGTATTGAAATTTCATTTTAGCCAAGAAACCCCAGTTTTGTAGCGAAATACACTGAGAAAATTCACTTTTCGCTACAAAAATGCTGATAGTTTCGTAGTGAAAACAACCAAATTTACACTAGATACGCTATGAAAGTGCGATTTCCTATATGTCATGTTAGATTAGTTATTAGGTGTCAGAATATCATTTTAAAAGGGTAATTTAGATGCTATTCGAGTCATGGAGGGATAAATCAAGGTACATGGTCAGCTCTGAAGTTATCATCACTAGTTTAGGCATGTATAAGTCATCATTGTGTCATGTGAAGACATCAAAACTTCAAAATATTTCCTAATTCAGTAATTTCTCATTTCTCATTCCTTATTTGCATGATATCGAGCTCTGGAGAGCTATTTCATTAAGCCAAAGCTGTGGTTGGTGTTTTCAAAGGTTTGCATTGAGCACTATCAAGCGAGGCTGCAAACTATTAAAGAAATCATGGAAGAGAAAAGAAGGAAAAATAATGGTGGAAAATGTCTAAGATATGAACCAGAAGATATGAATTTTATCAATGAAGACCCAACAACTGTGGAAGTCTTTAGAAGGACAGGTTGTTTACAGTTTTGTGAGAAATTACATGGCTGCCATGTATAGGTTTCCAAGAGTTTGCTTTGAATTTTAGTGGAACAACCACCAAAGTGGGAATGCTCAATCTATACATCACACCAGAGGTTATTGCAGCTGCTACAAGGATTCCAAAAGGATAAGAGAAGTGGTTCAAAGGTTTCAAGTTTAACATGGAGCAGTGCAAAGAATTTATGAAGCCTGAAAACAGTGAAATGGATCTCACCAATGCCATTCCAAGGAGCTGCATAAAGGAAAACTACTCAAAATTGCTGCTCATCATCCAAAAGTACTTTACTTGTGAACGGAGATACCACAAAGTCTACTCATATCATTTCAATATACTTCTACACTTTACTAGTAATATTTCCCTTGATTTTCCTTTCTATTTACATAGAAGTTTGTCAAAAATGGCAGACAAGGTCCTAGCAAAATCTGAAGGGAGTGAGACTTCATTGTTTCATCATGGTTTAATGAAAATATTGGTTTTAGATGAAATCCAAAGGTTATGCAAAGATTTTTCATCATTTTTGTTTGTTAGTGATTTTGAGTTGGATGCTCTTACTCCTTCAAGAACTCCTAAACCTAGGAGAATTCCATCACCAATATTAGCAGAACAGAATGAACCATTGGTAGTAGAACTAAGTGAACCTGTAAGAGTAGAAACAATTAAACCAATCATAATGGAAATAGAGAAATTGCAGAGTTTTGATAAACCAAATGTCTTACCTGCAAAACAAAAGTTAAAAGTGGTCAAGCCTACAAAACAAAAATAAGCTGTTAGTAAACAAGGAACCAAAATGATGAAAAGGAGCCAAACAATGGCCTTAGAAGAGAAAATAGTGGTTGTAGAAGAAAAAGCAGTAGTTAAAGGAAATCTAGAAGATATATTACATGCCATTGACATAGAAGAAACTCCTATAGTCTAGGCTGAGGATATAGAGGAAGGTGGACGGAAGTTAAAAAAGGCCAAATCTGCTAAGAAATTAGAATTTGAAGGAGAAGATGCAGGTTTTATATTCCAAGAAAGAAAGCCTATGACAAGGCATGCTATGAAACTATTAGAGAGCAGTAAAAAGGTTGAACCACCGACTGACATAGTTCAACCACCACAAGTGATCATTGACCTTTCATCACCTGTAAAGAAAGATACAATTAGAAAATCAAAGAAAGGAAAAGAGAAGGTGATGGAAAAAACATAGTTACAACTCCTTGAAGAAAACTTGAAATTGGAAAATCAAGAAACTGCTGTTATGAAAAGAGAAACAAGGAACACAATGTAGAGAAGATTCATTTTGAAAATATGAAGGCAATTTGGGAGGAGCAGGTTGACACTGTTTCCAAGACTTTGGATCATACATGACAACTTATCAATTGGACCATTCCAGTGAGGAAAGAGGCCAAACATGTTAGGAGGATGAACACACATTTGAAAGCTACCAATAGAAGGTTGAAATATTTGGTTAAGGACCTCCAGGAGTAGCTTGAACTAATTCATGAGGAGTTAGAGAAAAAATGCCTTAAAATGACAGTGCTTGAAGAGCCAATAACTCAACCCATCATAAATGAGGAAGAAATGTCTCAAGAATCATAATGTGAGCTGGTTTATGGTTTTTAAAGCTAATGGAATGTTAGAAACAAGGTTTTGGCACTTAAAAGATTTATTTTCCAAGTTACACAAAAAATATGGAATTTTAGCACTTTTCAGCAGTTTCGTAGCGTGCCTGGGCTTGAAGAACAACAAAACGATACGAAACTACTATAACTTTATTTTTTGATTTTCGAATCAGTTTTGGGAGCTTTCAAGAGGTGAAATTTGTATGGAAGATGTGTCTAAGGATGATGAAGACTATTCCAAAGAAAATAATAAAAAACATTTATGGTAAATGGCATTTTTGCAGCGCTACGAAAGGACTCTACGAAAATGTCTTACTTTCGTAGCTTACTATGTTGGAGATTTTTTAGCAGGTTTTGGAGCATATTTTGACAGCTGGATATTCTCTAAGAATTAAAGGACCATGACAGCAGTTATTCAACACTTAAAGACCATGAAATGAAGACAAATTAGCAGCCAAATCATTCGTGGAGGAAGAAGACCAGTTTGCCTAAAAAACAGGGTTTTGTTTCTAGTTTTAGATCAGGTCAATTAAGAGGTTTTGTAGTGATGAGTCCCATCACCCCAATTCGAACATGTGAAAGCATATTTGTCAAAGATGTAATTTCTTTAGAATATAAGTTTGTTAAATTTAATAATGAATAGTTTGAGTCCTATTAAGAAAAGGACTGTGAAGTAGGATAAGTATCATTTTTTCATTAAATAGATGTTTTATGGTTATGCAAGGTGTCATTAGGCAAAAATTTGATGAATCTAGCCAGGAGGCAGATCATCTCATTGTTGTGTAACCAACTCCAAAAATAGAAGAAAAGAGATATCAACACCTTAGAAATGAGCCGCTTCGAGGGGGAAACCTCCAATACATTACATAAATGAAAAATTATTGGATGATACAATTTACAAAACCTCCTTTCTATATATAGGAGTCCATGGGGCCATAATGTAATCCTAGTGGGCCACAATGTAATCCTAGCCGACCTAACAATAATAATTTAAGGGCACAATAATAACAAAATGGGGGTTACAAGGGTACAATAATAACAATAAGGGGGTTACACTAACAACAATAAGGGACTATACTAGTCATATAGAGACCTAACACTCATGATGTAACAAATATATTAAAGGTCATAGGGTCAAATTTTTCAGGGGTTGGATACCTTTTGGAAAAACTGCAACTTTATGTAATTTGATTGTTTCAGTAATACAAAGACTTGTTTCTTAACCAACCTGAGATTCTGACTGAGTTTTTAGTGCTTACTTGTCTATATCTTTTAAGTTTCCCATTTGCAGTGGTTTTCATATTTAATACTCAGAATTAATTCAAGTAATGCCCTAACTTCCTTTATAGAATAATTGACTGTGTGATTTCATATTTCATGTGTATGTGTACTACTGCTAAAAAATATAACCCGCCTCAGCTTCCATGTCAAGTAAACTCACTACTGAATCACTGAAATCATTGACTCCATAATCCCAATGTTTGCATACTGATACTATTTTCAACCTACACTCATCACAAGCAAGTTGTTTTCCAAGTAGATTTAGCCATCTAAATACATCTTTGTTCAATATCATTAACCCTTTGAGATAGCCCTCTCAGATTGAAGAGGCTAGGCTTTAGTCAAAAGATTGGTTTGAAACAGTTACATGAGATTGTCTGATTAGCAGCCTATCAGGTGAAATTTTGTGATAACATATAGGATGTCGGTGATGGAGAGTGCTGAAATCAAAAAGAAAATTCAAGAGTTGTTGGATAAAGGGATCATCTGACCAAGTACTTTGCCATGTGGGTCAGCTATTGTGTTGGTTTCAAAGAAGGATGGAACATGGCACATGTGTGTTGATTTCCGTGCATTGAACAAAATTACGGTAAAGAACTGTTATCCACTTCCTAGAATAGATGATTTAATTGATCAATTGAAAGATGGTAAGTATTTTAATAATTTGGACTTAAGGAGTGGCTACCATCAAATTAGAATTGCTGAAGGTGACATTTAGAAGAGAACATTCAAGACAAAACAAGGTTTGTTAAAATGGCTAGTTATGCCTTTTGGTTGATGTAATGCTCCTGCTACCTTCATGCGTGTGATGAATGATGTGTTGAGGCCATTTATTGATGATTTTTTTATTGTCTACATATAATATCTTGATTTTTAGTATATCACTTGATGAACATGTCATGCATGTAAGAAAAGTACTTGATGCCTTAAGGAAAGAACAATTGTTTTTGAAGATGTCAAAATGTGAATTTGATAAAACTTCTTTGGTATAATTGGGAATATTGTTGGAGGAGGTGAGTTGAAGATAGACCCTGTTATAGTGTCATTTATCACCTTCATGTCCTTGATGATTTACACTTTGGCCTTGGGCACCCTTTCCCCCAGACTTGAACATTTTCTAAAAAAATAGTATCTTAAAACCCATACGTGACTCTGCCCAGACTTTTCCGCGTATACACGCGAGTCCATTCATAGAGATCCGCATATACCTTTTCAATTAATAAAACATATATATCTTCCCTATTATTGAGGCGGGTTTGATGGTTATTTTAGTAATTTAACCACCTCAGCCCATGGCCTAACTGTTCTTAATTGCATAAACTAATTTGAGGGAGTATAAAATCCCCTCAAAGGAATGGCCTAAGGGGGAGAGAGAAAATATATAGAGATTATACTTTGTTGGAGCCCTATTCAAGTCTGATATTTCCGTGCCTCCTGCACTTCCCAGGTATACTCAGGAAACCCTTGTTTCCTTGAGATGTTCATCACCCTATATGACATCTGTTGTGCACACATCTTGGAAGAATTCTTGCGAGGCTAGGGCTGGAAGGATCCAGAGGACGGTAGGCTCGAAGGCCGTGGCAGGATTCAAGTGATCTCTCCACGTTTTGATTACTGTACGTGCCATTCATAATAAGAAGATCCATCTTGCTCCCAATTTTTACGTGTTTATGATTCTTTATATATGTGTAATAATCATTAATTGAACATTTCATATTGTTTGTATGATATTATACATGGTTTTCAATGACATATAGGAACTATATATGGTGTACAACTAGGTTTTTGTGTTCATTCTTTGTGTATTTATAGGTTTCAGAGCACAAAGTGTTGCATGGGGTTTGCACCCCGCAGGATCTACATCAACCGAGGGACTTTTGGGTAAGTTTTGAAACCATCAGTATCTATTTTTCAGTATAAAAGTTGAGTAAGTGAGTCCTTCTTTAATGGCATGCCCCTGATCTATGAAGGCTGTCAACCCAAGACCTTTAGGGTATTATTTCCCGAAACAGACCCCTCTAAGGTTGAGGTCATTGTGAATTGGGCAACACCCAAGAAAGTACTAAGGTTAGAATATTTTTGTTAGCAACCCAATATTGGAGGAAGTTTATTACTAAATTCTCTTCTATCGAAGCTCCATTACATGCATTGAATAGTGTGAAAAAGGTCTTCCAGTGGGGAGGAAAGAAAAAAAAGCATTTGATGCTTTGAAAGATAAGATCAATTCATCCCCAGTACTTGCACTACTAGACTTGAGACAACCCCTTGAGATTTAAACTGATGCAATCGACTATGCCATGGGCGCAGTCCTTATGCAACATGGTAAGCCCATTTCATTTCATTCAAACAATTTCAATGGTGCAATGATTAAATATCCTACTTATGACAAGGAAATTTATGTGTTGGTTCAAAGTGTGAAAAAGTGGAAACAATACTTGATGGGAAAGGAAACCATCATACATATCAACCACCAACCATTGCAATACCACCAATCAAAAACTAAGTTGTAGAAATCAAGGCACTTTCGATGGATGGGTTTCCTACAACAATTCCACTTGGTCATCAGGTATAAGAAAGGTATATACAACAAGGTTGCTGATATGATTTCTAGGCCTATTTTTAGTGCAGATATTTTTCTCAAGAAAAATTCTGTTTTGCATGAAAGTTATGTTGATAAATATGCATTTGATAATGACTTTCAAGATGTATATGCAAAATTGAGTCAAGGAAACCAAGTAGAGGAAAAAAATTACCATGTACATAATAACTTGTTGTATCATTTGGGAAAGCTTTGTATTCCACAGGGGGAGAGAGTGAATGCCATAAGGGAAGCACAAACTTCTCTTATTGTTGGACATTTCGATGTAAGGAAAACAATGTCACATCTTTAGACGTATTTTTATTAGCCTCGTATGCTTGAAAGTGTGCCACATTTAATTAAAGGTTGTTCATTGTGTGCAGTCAGTAAGCCTAACAATAGGAAGTTAGGATTGTACACACCACTTCCCGTACTTTCACATCCATGGGAAAGTGTTTCTATGGATTTTGTAGGAGGTATTCCATTGTAAAAAATAGGTCATGATTATTTGCATGTAGTTGTGGATAGGTTCATAAAGATGTGTATATTAATGCCATGTAAAAAGCAAATCACAACTGAAAAAAACAACTCAACTATTGTTTCAACATGTTTGGGTTCGTTTTGGGTTGCCCACATCCATTTTATTGATCAAGATTCTCAATCTTTTGGGAATTTTTGCTCAAGTTCTTGGGACTTGATGGATACCAAGTTGAAAAAGAGTACAACCTTTCATCCATAAACATATGGTCAAACCAAAGTGGTCAATCGAACAATCATACATATTCTTCGAGGATATTGCAACAATCATATTAAGTTGTGTGATGAAAACTTGCACTACATTCAACATGCTTACAACTGTGCAAAACACTCCTCTACAAAAACATCGCCATTTGAGGCATGCCTTGGATACTTTCCTAGATCATCATTGGATTTCATTTTTGGGAAGGATGTTGCTATTGATGGCCATAACTACATAGACAAATGCGAGAAGTTAATAGAACAAATACAATTGATACATAAAAAATTTCAAGATCAGCTTGAAAAGAGCCAAGGCAAGTACAAAGCAAGACACAACAAGCATCATGTAGATCACAAGTTCCAAGTTGGTGACAAATTTTGGCTTCAAAGTTAGAAAAGAGAGTCTTCAAGGGGAAGGTAAAAATATGAAACCAATCCATTATGGTCCTTTTAGAATTTTGGAAAATATTGGTGACAATGCCTTCAAGTTAGATTTGGCTTCATACATGAAAATTTACTCTGTTTTTAATGTTGGTAACTTAAGGTTGTATGAGTCGACTGATGAGCCTCAATATTGCAACAAGAATGATACAACTACTGAGGCTACCAACTTTAATTATCAACCTGAGGTTCATACAAAATTAAGAGGTATAGACACTATATTTACACCATACAATGTGTCCTTATTTTGTTGATCTATGTAATGGAAATTCAGAAAATTACTACTCTAAAATTTGGAAATTCAAGAACTAGTGAGCTAGTTAATTTATGAAATGCATAACCTAATCAAGTGCAAATGCAATGGGGATTTTTTATATATATATCAAATTTAACATTATTATGACCTAATCCAAGTGGAATCAAGTCAAATGGATCTCATTAACCCCTTCTAAAAATAGCAGAAATTTACTACTCTTTCGTTACAAGGCATTTCTAGAAATCTTATATTCGTGAACTAGTAACCAAATCCAAGTAGATTAATGATTAATATGACTTTCCAAAGTTATTATAAGGAAGAATAATGCTTTTGAACCTGTAAAAAAACTGCAAAAGAACTTACTTAAATCATGTAACTCAATCCTACATCAAGAAAAAGAAACAATACTAAATACAAAAATATGAAAAACAAAAATAAGAGTTGCATATGAATAAGAAGTGAAGAGAACATAAAGAAATGGTGCAAGAGGGATATGAGGATCCTAGGATGGCCAAGCCCAAGGAGGCTCAGAGTCTTATGGAATAAACCAAGCCTTAGAAGCTATAAATGGTGCCAATCTTCATTATTGAATTAGTCCAAGTACATCCCTGCAAGAAAATAAAGTGGAGCTTCCAAAAAACAAGTTTTCTCCACAATAAGACTAAACAATCCATACCGCTAGAGGCCAATTCGAATTGGTACTTATAAAAAATGATGAGCAAGCATTCTCCTTGAAAGGAGGAAGCTTTCCCCTCCAAAATTCCTCTAATAGTGGACCTGGTTTCCAATACTAGGAGTTTGTAGTAAATGACAGGGAACACATTCCTAGATTTTCTCAATCATCGGAGTTGCAGAATCTCTCCAGAGTTTCTCAATAATTTCATGATATTTTGCTAATTTATTCTCCAATATTGATTTTCTAGTGGTAGGGAGAAAGTCCCTAAATTATATCCTTCTCCAATACTTCATAATCTGCCCAATATTCACACAATATTCTACAAAAATAAATAATATTAGGCACAAATATGCAATCATATCTAAACCCTCCTAGAACATATTAAAGAATAAATAAACATTATTAAGTGTAGAAGGAGAGATTTAATATATATTTTATGTGCCTAATACAGGTTATATGGGCCTTAATTTATGTCTAATTTAGAGGCCCATCAGACCCCCCTACTGAAACTGTTGCTTATCCTTTGAGAAACCTATTCATCCTCCTTGCCTTGTGGTTATTCATGTATTCTAGCCTATTTCATTCTCTGTTAATTGGTCCATGTGTTTCTCCTCTTGTTGATATTATTGCTACTCTTCTATTTGCATTTCTTCTTACAGGTGCTGCATGGAGGTCTTCAGGTGCCTTTGCTGGCGTGTTCATCCTCCTGGAGTCTGCTGGTGGTCCTTTGAAGCCATCTTCATCAACTTATCCTCAGGTTTTTACCTTGTGGTGCCATATACATAATTTCTACAAGAAACTTTTCAAATTCCTGTAACAGTCTTCTCTTTGCTTCTTGGGGCTCCAGATTGCTTAGAGATAAAGGGAAATTGTTTATGGAGGTTAGGGATGGAGTCATGGAATGATTGGAGTGATGTAGAGGCAAGGGGAGAGGTCTCATGCCAAGGTATAGGTGATCTAGATGCTAGTGGCGCAACATAGGGTTTAGGGAGTGAATCCTTGTGCATGGAGTGAAGTGAGGGTTAGGAGTCATAGGTATAGGAAAAAAATAAATTATCATGCTCTTTTTTAAGTTTATAAACCTTTGAGACAACTACTTTCCTTGTAAAGAAGTTTCATGTAGCATTTACAGGGTTTCCTGTAGTGCTATAGGAATCCTGTAGCTACTAGGACTTTCTTGTAGCAATTACAGTTAAGAGTAAAAACGGAGTTTTATGCCTACTTGAAAGGTGATATGAATGAATGGGTGCATGTTGGAGTTTTCCATGGAGTGTAAGTAGAGAAGAGAGAGAATAGAGGAGTAAAACCACCTTTGATCAACAAAATTTGTCCTTTGTCTTTCCTGTAGAAAATCTGTTTTTGCTTGTAGCAACCCTTTTTCGCCTATAACAATTCTATTTCTCATGCCAAGAGGTGGTGGGTCCACCTTTTATTTTTTATTTTTTCAAAATTTTCTCTTATCTTCAAATATATATATATATATATATATTTGCATGCAAAATAAAATCATAGTTTTTTTTTCTTCCGTTAATTAAGTTTGCCCTTAGGCACCCCTTGGTACTCCTTGTAGTCCATCACAACTAACTGCTTACTACCCACTTTCTCAAGATGTATTTACTTTTTTCTTGGTCCTCTTCCACATGTGTGTGTGTCTTGGTGGAAAAAGTGAAGCTAATTACAAGATAAGGCCGAGGATGCTCTAATACTGATTTTGGCTCTAAAAAAAACTTTTCGTCTTACACTTTTAATATTTTCTTAAGCTATAATACATTCGAAAAAAGGTTTAGATGATTTAGTACTTGAGTCTTGCCCTTGATTTTTTTTTTTGCAGGTGATATTGAAGCTGATGATATGACTGTTGAAGCTGTCTTTGGTGGTTCTGAAGCTGCTACTAAAGATGCATGTGATAATATGTTGGAGGTCCTATTGCTGATAGCCTTGAGTCTAGAGGTCTTTTGGGGTTTATTTTTCTGTTGCTGCTACTTCACATCCCTGACTTAAATGTTGCCACTGAGATGCTCATGATGTGAGTGTTGAAGTTGATGATTGATTTGATGCTTGCATGCTTTACTAATACCCTTGTTGTATGTTTGTAGGTGCCTCACTGATGTCTAGGTTGATGCTGCTGGTTAAATTCCTCCTTGGAGTGCCATAGGATCTTAATATTCACCTCACAATTTTTCATGTCTTCTTGGACGATTGATAAAACCACTTATAATGCTTCTTGGTGATTATGTAGGTTCGCTAGAGGAACACGTTTCCTTCTTGTAAAATGCATTCTCCGTATTTGTTTTAATTCCAATATGCATGAGGCAATGAGGGAGATTGTGGTAAGGCTAAGAAGGAGTAGTGTGGTCTTGGAAGAATGATGTGAAGGAAATTTGCGTTTTTGTAATTTTTTGTTGTTGTTACAAAGGTGAAAAAGTGTAGGGTTTGAGGGAAAAATCATTGTTCTTGAGATGGAGGAGTGATGAGAAGATGGCAGGAAATGATGGGAATACTATCATAATTTAGTTTTTACACATCAAGACCCTTGGTGACTATTTTTTTTCCTCTATCCACCTGCATGTAGCTTGCTATAACTTCTTGTAGCAATTACAGAGTTTCCTATAGCAATTCAGGAGAACCCCTTGTAGAAAACTTATTTTAGCCATATCTGTCAAAGAGTAGTCTGTATTGATCTGAAATTGTTTTAGCATGTTACCATCATCCTTGTACACCTCTCCATAAAAAATCTCATCCATTGGATACATGAAGCTTGATAAAACTTAAAAATGGATGTAGATGATGAAGGTTGATTTCTCACAAAATGTGCATTAGAAATTTCTAAAATTGTTTGAGCATGTTACCATCATATATTTGCATCTCCCCTTGAAATATCTTGGAAAATGGATGCATGGTTTTTGAGATATAATAAAAACAATTTTCTACTAAAAACTATTTCAGGACAACCCCCTTGAAGCAGACTTGTTTTGGGTATATCTATCAAACGGTAAATTAGATTGACCTGAATTATTTTGAGAATATTAATATCATCTTTATGCACCCCCCATAAAACATCTCGGCCATTGGATTCACAAATATCGAGAAAAATTAAAAAGGCTGTAGGTGATGGAGGTCGATTTATCACAAACCTTGCACTGGAATGTGCCGAAATTTCTTGAGAATGTTACCATAATATATATATGCATCTCCCCATGAAACAGGTCAGAAAATGGATGCATGATTTTTGAGATATGATAAAAAAAAAATTTATGCTAAAAACTAGGAGTTTCTTGTAGCAAAAACAGGGTTTCTTGTAGCATTTTAGGATAGCGAGGAAAATGAATGAGAAAAGCTTGGAAATTATGGGTGGATGTTGGAAATGGATGAGGGTAATGGATTGGCATTACCTTGGTCCTTTTGGAGCGTCTGAGCAAAGGAGGAGGAAGTCCAAGTTTCACTTCCTTTGACTAGGGGTTTGACCAATTTTTTTCTTTTGGTGCCAACTTGTTTTTTTGCTTCTTGCAAAGGTTGGAGAGCACCTGCATTCATTAGAGATAGATATATGGAGAAAATACATTTTTTCTTCTCATTTTTTCACTTTTTTCTTTTTTTCTTTAGGCCTACTAGCTTTCTCAATGAGGTTTTCAACTACTAGGTCTGCCTAGGTGTCTCAAAGGAGGTTTTCACCTAATATATTTTATTTTTCTCTTATTTTTTCTTTTATTCCAACCCATTGACTGCCTCATGGAGGTTTTAAATCGATGACCCAATATTGGGTTCCCAAAAGAGGTTTTCACCTGAGATTTTATTATTTTTTCTTCTTTCTCTTTTTCCATTTTTTTTTTCTATCCTACTCTACTTGAAAAAAAAATCTCTTTCAAGTATAGGAATACTTCCAATAGAGCCATGTGCACATCAAGATGACAGAGAAAATCATGTGTACACTTTAAATACATGATTTTACATGTAACTAAATATTAGAGATGAATTTATTTGACTGAGATTGGATCAAGTACTGTTGAAGAAGAGTGTGTTGCTGCAACTTAATGACTGTTTGGAACCATATTTCAATATGGTTGTGATACCCCTGGTCCACTTGCTGATTTGGATAATCTTGGATGTCCTCTTCTACCATGACATTAAAATCTTCCTCTTTTTTATTATTGTTCTCTTGAACACATGGAGGATCTAATGGTAAACCTGAGGGAATCTTCTCAATCTCTAATTCTAATCTCTTCTCTCCATCAAGTGAAAACCATGAATATTTGATCTCCTCATTCGAATATTCTTCTTCTATATGTTGTCCTTTAATGATATCAAGAGAATATCTTTTTTGCAATACCTTTCTTGAACCAAGATGAATACCATTTAGATCAATAGGATATGTTTGGTAGAATTGTACCTCATCATTGTAAGTGGCCTGAGATACTTCATTGTGTGGGTTTGGAAATGGTGGTACAGGTATTTGAGTGGGAGTGGATCTATGATATGGATGTGGTTGAGGTTGTGGTTGTGGTGGAGGTGGATGGTAGGGATATCATGGAGTTAGGTATGGAGGATATTGAGGAAAATATTGAGGATATTGTGGATTTATCGCATAAGGTTCTTGCCAAGATTGGTTTTGGGGTTGAGATGGCAAAGGTTGACAAGGAGGGAGTGTGTCCCAATTACTTTGAGATGGATGTGAATAAACTTGAAATTGAAAAGTAGGTCCTTGAATAATATTAAGTTGAATAGGCTACCATGGTCTTCTTGGATTTGCATAACATATCTTTTTTGGTGATTGACTTGCTCCATTGCCTTCTTGGTAAACTTCCTTAAACCTTAGTAATGATGGAAAATATTTAGTAGCATATGATTATGCATGGATAATAGAAATATCAACATCTTCTTTTTTCTCATTTTTGTTAATTTTGGGAAAATAGGTCTAAAATCCATGTTGTACTAGTCATATGATGATGCCAATATTTTTATTGGATTCCTCTTTCGGAGAGGTGAAAAATTGATCTAAAGATCACCTTGATCAGATGAGAAAAACATTTATTTTGAATTTATTCCACTTATGTGCAAGGTTGGCCAGAATTGTAATGTAGGCTTGAGTGCCTCAACAGATGTGTCACACACCCTCACAGATGGATATAAATTGGAGAGACTTGGAGTTCATTTTATCATGATTTTGTCACACACATTCCTCATGATTTGATTGGTTCGTTCAGCCATAATATTATTCTCTCTCTCCCACGCATAATTCTGGATGCCGTAATTCTGGATGATGCCAGAAATGGATGCTGTAAATCTGGATGATGCCGGAAATGGATGCTGTAAATCTAGATGATGTTGGAAATGGATGCCGTAAATCAGGATGATGCCAGAAATGGATGTCATAAATATGGATTCCATAATTCTGGATGATGCCGGAAATGGATGCTGTAAATCTGGATGATGTTAGAAATGGATGCCGTAAATCTGGATGTCTTAAATCCGGATGATGCCAGAAATGGATGCTATAAATGTGGATGATGTTATAAATATAAATGCCAGAAATATTGATGATGCCAGAAATCTGGATGTGGGGTTCTTTTGTTGAATTATGTTGACTTTTGATGAGCTGTCTTTGAGGGCTGTGTGTGTGACACTTGGAGGGTTGGATGACCTGAGAAAGACTTTGCTGGTTGAAACATCTTGTTGAATTCCGTAACGCACACTATTCTACATATTTGCTGGATAAGAAGATATTTAAATTTTATCTATTTTATTGGCTTGTCTTATGTTGATCTATTGGTATTTTTTTTCAGCATTTTACTTTCATGTTTATGTGATTACTATATTGTATCAGGCCCTAGAAGATTGAATTAAATTTTCATTAAGCATAGAACATTCTGTCTATTTAAAATTTACATGGGATCAGAGATGAGGTGAAGACAAAGCCCAAGATAGTGTGAAAATAAATCACCAAAGAAGAAGTATTGTCAAGGACCAATGGTCTGATGATAAGTTGACTAACAAATCTGTTTATCATGCATGGAAGATATCTTTGGATAGGCATTAGAAGATGAAGATGTCATGGAATATGTGTAGGGGAAGATTCATGAGCTTCCATAATATTTTATGAGGCTCACAGAAATCCAGAATGATCTCCTTTCCATAGGAGAAGAAGTAGTTAATCGAGAGCTCGTCCTCATTGCTCTTTGAGGAATTCTGTGAGACTGGAACAATAAATTCAAGGAAGCTCTCACTATTGGTTTTAGAGTTGATACACTCTACCATGTTGGAGGAATTCCATTAGGGGATATGTCTTGTGATACAACTCGTCAAACTGAGTTATGGCACCAGAGGTTTGGACACCTTCATTACAAAGCCCTTCCCGGAGCAAGGAAGGTGGTGTCTGGGATGCTCGAATTCAAGAATGATCATGAGGGCATATGTCAGGGTTGTGCCAAAGGAAATCATAAAGGGGACCTTTCCACTCAAATGTCACAAATAAATCTGATATCTTGCAATTAATACATTCTGATTTATCTGGTATGCTTCTCGTGAAATCCTTGGGAGGATGTTCTTATTACATGAATTTTATAGATGAATTCTCTCAAAAGACCTGGATATATTTCTTGAAGAAGAAGGACGAAGCATTCAAATGGTTTTGTAACTTGGAAAATTAAATAGGAAAGAATATCAAGATTTTTAGGACCGATAATGGCACCAAATATGAGTCAAATGAGTTCAATGAATTTTCAAGAGGAGATGGCATTAAGAGGGAGACCACAACTGTGTATATCCTAAGCAAAATGGCATTGTTGAAAGAAATAATAGGACCATTGTGGAAGTTTCCCGTGCCATGCTATGTGACCAAGGTCTTCCAAAGGTTCTATGGGGATAAGATGCAAATAATGCTATGTACGCACAAAATAGATGACCACATTCCAATCTGGACTCCAAAAATCCTGAAGAAGTCTTCTTTGGTAAGAAACCTGATGTTTCTCATTTTAGAGTTTTTGGTTGTTCTATCTACATTTATGTGCCGAAATAAAAGAGAAGCAAGCTGGATGCTTCTAGAAAGAAGGGAATGTTTGTAGGTTACAGTGAAACTTAGAAAGCATATAGAATATATGTGCCTGGTCAAAGAGAAGTGGAGATATGCCACGATGTCACCTTCTATGAAGATGCTTCCCTCAGGAAAGTGAGAAATCTTCCTAGCTCCAAGGAAGACAATGAAGAAAGAATAGGGAAGCAGGAAGATTTGAATGATGAGATGATGTCCGATGTTGAAGGACCGATGGACCCTATTGATCCACCTCCTTCAAAGAAGAGAAGACCCTCATGGCTCAAGGATACTCTCAAGGATGCTGAGAGACATATGGCCCTAAGGGGACATTCCGTGAAATAAATAAGCCGAATAGATACCAAGGTTATCTAGCAGCCATGAGTACTATCGTACAATCTGAGCTTGGTGTTGTGCTCAACTTAGTGTTCCTAAATTGAGGTCATTAATTGTCAACCAAGGCTATTAAACTGCTGAAGTGTGGTGCAATGTATGTGCCTAGGTATCTGTTTCTCACTACGTTGTTTTTAGTGTTTTTATGATGTTTTTGGTTTTATGGTTTTCATGTTGAAATATAGCTAAGAAGTTTATACTAAAACGGAGTGAAACTATTCTAAACTAAGTGTGCACTAGAGGACAGAAAATGAAAAGCTTGATAAGGACTCATAGCAAAGAAACAAATCACAACATGAAGTTAGTAACCCATATCATGAACTCATCCAATTCATTAATTTAGAGATATGTTGGAATAGCTTGAGAAAAGGATAAGTTTTTAGTGCAATTGAGGTTTTCCTAAGTCAACAATCAACTTACAATGTTACAAAATCTCATCCATGGTTAAAGGTTTGTTGGAACATAATTGGAAAAGAACATTTGTAGCACAATAAGATTTCTACTCTAAACTAACTTCTAATTCTATTTTGCAACTCAATTTAGCACTACTAGGCCTTATTCAAAAGTTATAGATTTCTTTTTAGAATAGTCTTTGAGAAAAGGCTTGTTTGTGAAATTGTAAAAAGGTTGCAAAATACTCAAGGCCTTAAACTGTTATTGGTAGTTCCTGTCCATATGATGATGTATTAATAGGAATTCAGAACAAGAACATTTTGTAAATAATGAAGATCGTGGTATCTAAATTTAACAACTAATACAATTTAAAATGCAATGGATAACAACTAAACTAGAATGCTAATACAGTGAACTAAGACTAAACTAGAGTGCTATTATCTAACTTGGAATGAATTGGAACTGAACTAGAATGATACTAATACAGTGAAAAAAGTGAAACTAGAGTACCATTATCAAGCTTGAAATATAGTGACAGAATTAAACTAGAATGACATCTACCTCCGGAGTATTGACTGAGCTAAAATGCAACTAATTCTATGAAATACTACAACCCTGTCTTGTTCAAGATGAGTGATATTTTGGAATAGTTTGTACAAACAAGTCTGGATGTATCATTCAGTGCAAATGGGCATAAAAACATAACAATACGCAGGTAAACCAAAACACTACAACTAAGTCTTATCCAGAGTTAGTGATATTTTGGAAGAGATTAATGAGAATAGGACTAGTTGTAACAACTAATTACAATTGAACACAAAAAAAAGTAAAGTTAGAAATTTCTACAATTATGCCTCGTTCCGGATTAGTGATATTTTGGAATACTTCATGAGAACAAAGCTAAACTGTAGTATCAAATGTAAGCAAAGTTCAGAAAACTATTTAAATTGAGAATGAAACAAAGCTACGGCTACTTATCTAAACCAAATTAATAACGCTTCACGGGCAGTAGGGGCCCTCTACCACCGGATCAACACATGTATCTACTCAAGATTGACTCAGCTTGTGCAATAAAATGATGTCTCTTTCATTAAAGGAGAAATTCTTCAAAACAGAGTATTTACAACCTTCCAAAATCTAGCAGCAGAAACAAAATCTAACCAACAGTTTCTCGGTCTCCCGAGTCATACTTATAATGAAATTACATAACTAATTCTTGAGAAAAACATGGATAAGTGTCTTTCCCATTCCTAATCAAATTAAAACTCTTATTAACAGTCTTGTGCTTTACTGCGGACATCTGTAGAGTCCGTGTTTTGATAGGAAACTGCCTCTCTTCTTCGTGCATAACCGCTTTGATACTTTAACTCAGACTTCGTGGGGAGCAAAAAATGATGAGGGAATGATGTGGAATATGAACATATGTGTTTTTCCCTTAGATGAAATCTAAAACCTGCGTAGACATGAAGACAGCTACAGAATCAGAAACTAGCTACATAATGTCTGCATTCTGTAGCTAGGTGTAGTAAAAAAGTACTACAATAACGAAATCATGAAAACATAGCAAGTTAGACATTATATACAATATCAAAGCAATTTTAACTAATCTTATTGATTATTTAAGCCTGAAATTAATAATGGACAAAGGAAATGAAGTGGAATGTGGTGGAAGAGAAGAACATCTTTGAAGCTCAACATACCCCCACTGCTAGGTTCTTGCATGTCCTCATGCAACTATTCCATGAACTCTGAGACTTCTGCAAGGACATCCAACCCTCTTCTTCTGCTTTTTCTAGCAGTCAATGGCCTTTTGGGCTTCCTTATGACTAACTTTAATCTCAAATTTGTGAGTGCCCTGGTTAACCTTTTATTTCTCTTTTTCAATTTTTCACTGGCCTTGTACAACTTTTGCATTTGTAGAGACAGAGTTGAGTTCATATCAGTTTTCAGCTTAATCTGCTCCCTTAGAATTTCATTCTCATTCTTGATATGCCTATTGAGTACTTCTAACTCATATTTATCTCTTCTTAGGATATCAATTGCAGATTTTGGTGGACTAGGAGTTCTGTCTTTACTTTCTGAAGCTCTCTTTTCTAGTGTCTCAACATAATTGTAAATTTCTTGCTGCGCTGGGTCTATTTCAGGAGCTTCTTCATCAAAATCCTCCTCATACTGATGCTCAGGTGTTTCTTCATCCTCAATTTTTATAATTCTAGTTTGTCTAACATCTTTTTTCTTTAGTATCCCTCTAATTCTGTGGCTCCGTCTTGGTTGACATGGCCCTTCTCCTTTTTCTCTGGCAGATTTCCTTATTATCTTCTCTTTCTTAAGCTGCTTCTTAATTTGGGCCAATTTATCAAAAATCATTTCTTCATTATCCTCTTGTATTGTTTTACCAGTTTCAGTTTCAGTTTTGGAGGTTTTCCATCTTCTGCTTCTTTTTGTAGATTTGTCTTCAGGTGGAGGTTCCTTAGGTTCTTCAAAGTGATTTCTCACTAAGAACTCATCCCAATTATCTCCCATTTTTCTTAAATGATATTCAATCAGGATTTTGACTAAACCATGGTGGTATAAGGTTGTTTCCAGAAATTGTACTCTCTTTTGAACACTTGAGGCCATTTTCTTTAAACTATGAAGCAAGAAAAAGGGCAAGTTGATTTCTTCTTCTAAGAAATGCATCATTAACCGAATATGGTAAACATAGAAGGTACCAAATCTACCTTCACAAGTGATAAATTTTTGCAAAATGAGTAACATGTTCCTCTAATTATTCTTTAATGCCGAGCTAGGAATACCCTTTTTAAAAATGGAAACATCCATACCTGGTGACTTGAGTATTTGCTTCCATGTATCGTTATGGAATTCTCTATTTTTGAACCACCTTTCTCCTTGTCTAGGTAGTTCTGTTGCCTCTGTAATGAAAGCCTCTGTAACAGTGAATTTAATGTCTCTTATTTCGACCTCGGCTCCATTGAAGGACCTTGCAAATGTTTTAGTCACCTCTTTGTAAAAACCAATAAATTTCTCCAAAAATTGCAACCACCCGGCTTGCTGTAACATTTCTCTGATTTGTGGATACCCATCCAAGTACTTAGGTCCAACCGGTTCAGTCCTCACTATGAGACCCATAGTTTTTCTTTCAAATCTTCAAATTACTGCTCCTCTGCTCACGGTGAAAATGACTGTTAAAGAGATGTTTTTTCCCCACAGATGCTTCCTCTGTTTTACAGACCGAAATGGTTAAGAGTTGTCTATGGGAAAGAATGATATGGAGTGGTTACGGAATGAGTATAATGAGGTGAGGGTGATGTAAACTAATTAATGAGTTGGGAAATATCTTGGAAGAAAAGATCGCAGAGATATTTCGTAGGAAATTCAAAATCATCATTAAATTCTTTGGCCTAGTGACGTGACTAATCCAATCACCTCAGTACTTTAACCGTTAAGTTTTTAAATGATGATAAGATATGGGATTTGGAATGGCGGAATAGAAGGAATTTTATCCAAAGTTTTTATGAGAGGTTTGTTAGGCATGATCAACACAATTAATTAAAACAACTTTTTGAATTATACATAACTTAACTATACTAAAATTTTTCATGATCTATCATTATAATAATTTCATAACTTTTACCTTTGCCTTTCCTCTGATTTTTGTGATCTTCATATGCTTTGTTCTCCCCTGAAAATCATTAATCTTTGAGTCTTCATAACTCCCTTGATTTTTCTTGCTGTCATGGATATGCAGGATCATTTTGTTGCAGATCAAATAATTACTGGACAGTGCCTTCAGGATCTCTGGCTACAAAATGTCTGTATGGCTGTAGAATGTCTGACTGATTGCAGAATGTACGTGTAGAAGACTTGAAACATGAAATGGAATGGTTTGGAGCATGAATGGAATGTTGTGTGGAATGAGTAAAAATGGATAATGAAATATGGTGTAATGGAATATGAATGAAGTGAATAATGGAGTAAAATGGATCACAACTTATGAAGTGGAGTGGAGTATGAAAAGTAGCCTGCAATTCATGATGTGTATTATTCAATTGCAGAAAAACATCAAACTTAAAAATCTAGGATGGAAATGAGGTGGACCATGGAGTGAAATGAATGAAGTGTGGATGAATGAATGGAATGGAGTATGGATGAATGGAGTGAGATGGATCATAAGTGAAATGGATCTACACTTATGATTTTGTAATAACTAATTGCAGAAAGAACAGATTTGAAAAGCTAGAGTGTCAGAAAGATTCTGATTTTCACTCTACCTTTTCTGTATAAACATGCCAATCAGTGATTGGTTTTCATGTTTATACTTTATTTTTATTTTTATTTTATTTTTATTTTTTTTAATCATCTGACTTCAGAAAATTTAATTAAGTTGATGAAGAAGAAAAATTCTTCTTCATTAACTTCACATCACTGTTTTCCTGGAATCTCTTGACAAATTCTTCTCTTGAGAGTGGTTTGTGATACAGCTTCAATATATGACCATTCACAAGAAAAGTGACCTCTTCTTCATCTATTATCCTGATTTTTATTGCTCCATTGTCAAAAATTCTTATAATTTCATATGGCCCAAGCCAATGTGTTTGGAATTTACCTTGGAAATCCTTGAACTTTGAATCAAACAAGAGAGCCTAGTCACCTTCTTTGAATTTCTTTTCCTTGATGTACTTATCATGCCATCTAGTACTTTGATGTTGGACTATACTTGTTTTCTGAACTGCATCTTGTTTGATCTCATCTAATTCATTAATCTGCTCCAATCTGTGTTTTTGTGCCTCTGATAGATCAAGTCCTAGCTGAATTTCCATTTTGAAAGTTTGAATCTGGAACTCTAAGGGAAACAAAACTTGCTTTCCATAAACAAGTTCATAAGGAGTATGGCCTGTTGTGCTTCTCCATGTAGTTCTATAGGCCCACAAGGCTTCAGGAAGCCTATCTACCCAATCTCTTCTATGTAAATGGACAATCTTCGTTAGGATCCCTTCAATGACCTTATTAGTAGATTCCACTTGACCATTTGCTTGTGGATGATAGGGAGTAGATTTTCTGTGTATGATCTTGTACCTCTCCATCATTTGTTCCACTAGCCTTGATGTAAATTGAGCTCCTTTATCTGTAACAATTTCCCTTGGGACACCAAAACGAGTAAAAATATCCTCAAAAAGAAAATTAACTATAGATGCTTCAGTAGCAGAAAGTAATGGCTTGGCCTCTACCCATTTAGTAACATAATCAGTGAAAACTAATATATATTTCTTTTGTCTTGATGGAGGAATAATAGGTCCTACAAAATCCAAAGCCCATTTTTCAAAAGGTTCAATATGTACCTGAGGCTGCAATGGCATCTCACCTGAAGGAGAAGGTTTCCCTACCCTTTGGCAACTGTCACACCTTTTAACATACTCCTTAGCATCTTTGAAAAGGGATGGCCAATAATATCCCAAATGAAGGATCTTATAGGCTGTCCTTTTATCAGCAAAGTGTTCGCCACAAGGTTCATTATGACATGCCTTGAGAATCTCAGGCACCTCATCTTCCCGAACACATCTCCTAATGGTAAAATCTAGACCTATCTTGTATAACTCATTAGCAACCCATGAATATTTTTCACTGTCATAAATTATTTTTCTTTTGTTTCTTGCATTCATTATTGAAGGAAATTTCCCTGAAACTAAATAATTAGCAATATCAGCAAACCAAGGAGTTTGAGTAGAAATTGCAAAAAGATATTCATTAGGTAATTGATCTTCAACTGAGGTATTGTCTTGGATGTTTTGGAGTCTAGATAGGAAATCAACTACTGTGTTTTGTTTTCTAGGCCTATCTAGAATGGTAATGTTGAATTCTTATAAAAGCAATAACCATCTTATGACTCTGCCATTAGTAATTGATTTGTTCATTAAATATATAATTGCATAGTGATATGTGTGAACAAAAGTTTCATAGCCTATTATATAGTGTCTAAATTTGTTTATGGCATGAACAACAACTAAAAACTCTTTTTCAGTTACAACATAGTTTAACTCTGAAGGAGTCAAATTTTTACTAGTAGAGTAGATGGCATAAGGAATCATATCTTTTTGTCCCAATAATGCTCCTAGAGTTGTATCTGAGGCATATGTTGAAATATGAAAAGGTAGCTTCCAGTTAGGTCCCCTTAAAATAGGTGCTTCAGAGATTTTTGTTTTCAGGGTCTCAAAGGCTAACTGGCAATCGGTATTCCACTTGAATTCACAGTCTTTGGTAAGTAATTTGAAAAGTGGAGATGCTATCTTGGTGAAGTTTTCTATAAACCTTCGATAATATCCTGTAAATCCAAGAAAACTCCTAACATATTTTTGGCAACCTAGAATAGATAAGTTAGAGATGACTTCAACTTTTGACTCATCAACTCTAATCCCATCCCCTGAAATGTGATGACCCAAAACAATTCCTTCAGTAAACACCATAAAACACTTTTCATGACTTAGTGAAAGATTTGCTTCTTTACATCTCTTTAAGACTTTTTCCAAGTTTTCTAAGGCTTCTTCAAATGTATTTCCATAAAGTGTGAAATCATCCATATATACCTCTACACAATCATGTATTAGATCTGAAAAAATTCCTAGTATTGCCCTTTGAAATGTTGCGGGTGCATTTCATAGTCCAAATCGCAATACTCGGTAAGCATAGGTACCCCAAGGACAGGTAAATGTGGTTTTGTCTTGATCTTCCAGTGCTACTAGGATTTGATTATAACCACTAAACCCATCTAAAAATGAGAAGTAATTTTTGCCAGCTAATGTGTCTAACACCTGATCTATGAAGGGTAAGGGAAAATGATATTTAAGAGTAGCTTTGTTTAATTCCCGGTAGTCAATACATACCCTCCATTTACCATTTTTCTTTGGCACAATTACCAAAGGAGAAACCCACTGACTATCTGAAATAGGATAGATAAAGTTGACATTCAATAATTTCTGCAATTCTTCTTTAACAATCTCCCTAAGATTTGGATTCATCCTTCTCTGAGGTTGTCTAATTGGTTTACAATTTTCCTCTATGTAGATGTGATGAGTGCAAGTCTTGGGGCTTATCCCTTTCATATCAGTGTACTCCCATGCATATGTAGAAGAATGTCTCTGTAACATCTTGACTAGCTCTTCTTGTTGAAATTTCTCTAGGTTCTTGTTTATATTTAAAGTTTTGCCTGGAAATATCTCAATTGCAGAGCTGCCAAATTTATCCATGGAATAGAGAGACATCTGCCTTGATGAAAAAAACTCAATGTTGGATTCTTCTTGAAATTGTTCATATTTATATTTCGAAGAGGATTCAAAGTTTTCCAAGGTATTTAGAATTTGGCTATCTTCACTAATTTCTGAAATTGTGAAGAGAGGTTGTAAGTCTTCTTCATCCTCTATCAATTGAGTATCATCTAACTATGTAATTGTTCTTGCTGGAGGATACAAGGTAAATTTCTTGGTTGAACTACCATCAGAGATATACATATCACCGGATCTACAACTAATGAAAGCATTAGCTGTAGCTAACCAAGGTCTTCCTAATATAATATAGGTGGCCCCATTATTCTAGACTAGATCAGTAAAATCACAGATACTCTCAAGAATCTAGGATGATCAGAATGTCTTTCTACACTGCATCAGTTTTAATCATATTTGTCTAATAATTGTAATAATGTGGTAAAGTAGATTATAAAGTTTTAAATATCTATGATTGACCACTTCATGATGATGATTGCCGTCTAAATGTTGAGTGTTTTGACTTAACTACTGATGTGAATTTTGACAACTGGATTTCCTGGGTCTAGATACTTTGGAATAACAATCTTACCCATCATGATATCTGCTATTTTTCCTGCCAGTTGAATTTTCTTTATCTCTCTTATTCTTTTTCTTGTTTTCTTCATGATCAACTCCTTTATTGTTTTTGCTAAGATTGGAATTTCCTTGATGGCTTGCAATAATGGGATCTTAATACAAACATTTCTAAGCTCATCTAGGAAATCATAATTAGGCACCATAATTTTTTTTTCTACGCCCCTATCAATTTGTAATCTTTCTGGGAAGGGAGGTGTAGAAGTGGATGTTGATGGGTGCTCTAATATAGGAGTTGAAATTATTGGTTCTTTTTGTTTTGATTTTTAAATGGTTGAGTCTTGGAAAGTTGTGTTCTCTTCAAGACATTTATTTACCTGTAGAGAATATTCCTTAGAATTGTCTTGTTCTTGTATGATTACAGAAGGTTTCCTCTTTTCAAGTATTCTTCCAGAGCTACGTTGAACATCACTAAGCTCTAAAGGAGTGATCAAATAAGTTGGAAACTGTTGGCCTTCTATCATGTATGTGTTCTGAGGATTTTTATTGTTGGGGTTTGGTATGGGTTGGGTAGGCAATTGATTTGTTTTCCGAGGAAATGGTAATGGAAGTGGTTGATTTTGATGTTGTGGATTTTGTTGAGGAGAGAAATGTGGATATGGTGGATATTGGTAATACTGAGAGTATCTTCCATAGGGATTTTGTGCTCCTTGCGCCCATGTTTGTGATTGATTTTGAAATTGGGGCCAAGGTTGCTACCAAGAATTCCAATTTGGTGGAGGTTGATTATACATTTGATCATGGAATCCTTGTGTTTGAGGTCCTTGCCAAGACCTTCTAGAGACAAAATTGAGAGATTCTATGGAAATTTTAGGAGTATCTTCTTGAAATACAGCTTTAAGAATTAGAAGGGTGAAACTTTATCTCATGTTTTTCAACAAATAATAAGTCTCCATAATCTGGGATCCAAGTTATTGTCTTCTCAGCATGTTTCTTTCTACATTTGGGACAAAATATTGCCAAGGCATCAGATTCAGCTTTTTCTTTGCTTTGGGTAACCTTCTTCAAGGGTGTCTATTTGTTCACTAAGACTCCCCAAGATATTAGATTTGAACTCATCAAGCATATGTCCTATTTCTGCCCTACTTACTGTCCCAGAAGCAGACTTACTTGCCCTTGCAAGAGCAGGGTCTCTTGGTCCTTTTATAGTTTTAGATTTCCTTCTTGAAAGGTTGATACATAATTCAGCCATTTCAGGTAATGTGAGCTGAGATATATCCCCTTTTCCCATAATGTTAAGGATATCTAACCATTCATCCCTAATTGTCTTCAACAAGAGAGCTTTTAAGGTGTCTTGGTCTAAGTTTTACATTTTTGCTCTTTTGATGTTGTAATGAAATCTTTCCAACAAATCTTCCAAGTTTTCATCTTCTTTTTGTAGCATCTTAAACACTTCCTCCTTATGATTGACTGGCATACAATAATCCAAATACCTCTCTAGAAATGCTTGTTTCATGTCTTCCCATGTCCTAATAGAACTATTGATCAAACTCATAAACCACTTCAATGCTGCTCCTTTCAATGTTGAAGGAAATAGTTTAAATTTTTGAGCATCTTGTAAGTAGTCATAGGTTCTACATAGGACTTCAAATTCAAATAGGAAGGTTTCAGGATCTTCAGTTTTAAGTCCATAAAAGTTTGAAAGGACAGAGGGTGAAATGTTTTTCATAGTTGCATTGGTTTCTTCATCTACTATAGGAAACCCAAAAGAGCTTCCCATATCTCTTCTACCTCTTCCTCTGCCTCCTTCTCCTTCTACACCTCTACCTCCTTCTCCTCTACCTCTACCTATACCCCCTCCAAATAGTGTGTGTTCTCCATTAAAAACTCCTCCTCCCCCTTCTTCTGCCATAGTTGATTCTTTTGTAGAAGTTGAAAAGTTTATGTCCCTAGCAGGGGTTCCTGAATCTCCTTCTAAGACAAGTTCAGTGGGTAAAGTGGAAGGTATTTCTAATGGAATATCTGATCTTAAGTTCTTTGGAAGTCTAGGATCAGTAAAGGATGGAATGTGGGTTTGAGTTGGAGGTGTGCTGGCTCTAGGTCTTGGTGAAACAAGTGGTGTTCTAGGAATCAAGCTTCTGCTTCTTATGAATCTACCCCTTGAGTCTCTTTCTCTACGCTTATCATTGTTTTTGGGTGATAAGAAACAAGGCTACCTAGTTACACTTCCCCGACAACGGCGCCAAAATGTTGTGCTCAACTTAGTGTTCCTAAATTGAGGTCATTAATTGTCAACCAGGGCTAGTAAACTGCTGAAGTGTGGTGCACTGTATGTGCCTAGGTATCTGTTTCTCACTACGTTGTGCTTAGTGTGTTTATGCTGTTTTTGGTTTTATGGTTTTTATGTTGAAAAAGAGCTAAGAAGTTTACACTAAAACATAGTGAAACTATTCTAAACTAGGTCTGCACTAGAGGACAGAAAATGCAAAGCTTGATAAGGACTCATAGCAAAGAAACAAATCACAACATGAACTTAGTAACCCATATCATGAACTCATCCAATTCATTCATTTATAGATATGTTGGAATAGCTTGAGAAAAGGATAAGTTTTTAGTGCAATTGAGGTTTTCCTAAGTCAACAATCAACTTACAATGTTATAACATCTCATCCATGGTTAAAGGTTTATTGGAACATAATTGGAAAAGAACATTTGTAGCACAATAATATTTCTACTCTAAACTAACTTCTAATTCTATTCTGCAACTCAATTTAGCACTACTAGGCCTTATTCAAAAGTTATAGATTTCTTTTTAGAATAGTCTTTGAGAAAAGGCTTGTTTGTGAAATTGTAAAAAGGTTGCAAAATACTCAAGGCCTTAAACTGTTATTGGTAGTTCCTGTCCGTATGATGATGTATTAATAGGAATTCAGAACAAGAAAATTTTGTAAATAATGAAGATCGTGGTATCTAAATTTAACAACTAATACAATTTAAAATGCAATGGATAACAACTAAACTAGAATGCTAATAAAGTGAACTAAGACTAAACTAGAGTGCTATTATCTAACTTGGAATGAATTGGAACTGAACTAGAATGATAATAATACAATGAACAAAGTTAAACTAGAGTACCATTATCAAGCTTGAAATATGGTGACAGAATTAAACTAGAATGACATCTACCTCTGGAGTATTGACTGAGCTAAAATGCAACTAATTCTATGAAATACTACAGCCCTGTCTTGTTCAAGATGAGTGATATTTTGGAATAGTTTGTACAAACAAGTCTGGTTGTATCATTCAGTGCAAATGGGCATAAAAACATAACAATATGCCGGTAAACCAAAACACTACAGCTAAGTCTTATCCAGAGTTAGTGATATTTTGGAAGAGATTAATGAGAATAGGACTAGCCGTAACAACTAATTACAATTGAACACAAAAAAACGTAAAGTTCTAAATTGCTACAATTATGCCTCATTCCGGATTAGTGATCTTTTGGAATACTTCATGAGAACAAAGCTACTGTAGTATCAAATGTAAGCAAAGTTCAGAAAACTATTTAAATTGAGAATGAAACAAAGCTACGGCTACTTATCTAAACCAAATGCATAACGCTTCACGGGCAATAGGGGCCCTCTACCACCGGATCAGCACGCGGATCTACTCAAGATTGACTCAGCTCGTGCAATAAAATGATGTCTCTTTCATTAAAGGAGAAATTCTTCAAAACAGAGTATTTAGAGCCTTCCAAAATCTAGCAACAGAAACAAAATCTAACCAACAGTTTCTCGGTCTCCCGAGTCATACTTATAATGAAATTACATAACTACTTCTTGAGAAAAATAGGGATAAGTGTCTTTCCCATTCCTAATCAAATTAAAACTCTTATTAATAGTCTTGTGCTCTACTGCAGACATCTGTAGAGTCCGTGTTTTGATAGGAAATTGCCTCTCTTCTTCGTGCATAACCACTTTGATACTTTAACTTAGACTTCATGGGGAGCAAAAAATGATGAGGGAATGATGTGGAATACGACCATATGTGTTTTTCCCTGAGATGACACCTGGAACCTGCATAGACATGAAGACAGCTGCAAAATCGACAACTAGCTACAGAATGTCTGCATTCTGTAGCTAGGTGTAGTCAAAAAGTACTACAATAACGAAATCATGAAAACATAGCAAGTTAGACATTATATACAATCTCAAAGAAATTTTAACTAATCTTATTGATCATTTAAGCCTGAAATTAATAATGGACAAAGGAAATGAAGTGGAATGTGGTGGAAGAGAAGAACATCTTTGAAGCTCAGCAAACACATTCGGCCCAATCCTGCGGACAAGACATCCAAGGGGAAAAAGAAGGGAAAAGGCAAGGCCAAAGCCGATGCCCCAAAACCAGAGTTGTCTAAACCTCGTGCTGATGATGGTTCACAGCGCAAGCCAAAGTATCCCTGTCTGATTTGTGATGAGGAACACTACACTAAGGATTTTCCTAGGCATGCCAAAGTTAGTAAATTGATCAAAGGCACTAAGGGAACTCTGGTTGTCCTCAAAGAACCTTTTCCGTCTCAGAAAACTCAGATGGTCGATCAACTTGCGCCATCTGCACTGTTTTCTCTCAAGTGTTTATGGTGAACGGTTCTGCCCCTGTTTCCATTGCTACTCGGTCGAAATATTATGTTGGATCATGTCAGGTAGCCGGGAAAGAGATCGCTGATGGTCCTCCTCCCCCACCTGCCTCTGGTCCTCTTGAGATTGAAAGGCCCAGTGCTTAACCTGTTGTACGACCATCTTCTAAAGGTGTTCTCCGGAAATCTTCTTATAATCCTAACGCCCGTGTTGCTTAGCATTATAGTATTGTTGAGGATTTAGCACAGGCGCCATCTGTGATGTCCGCGTTAGAAGTGCTTCAGAGTTGTCCGTCTCAACAGAAATCGTTATTATCTACGATCGGCGGAATTGATCCTGCTGATTCTAGCCTTCTCTCTTTCGATTTAGAGAATTTCGTCCCTCGACTTCTGCACCAGATTGCACTTGTCATATAAGTCGGCATTAACGGTCTCAACATCCATAGAGCTGTTGTGGAGGAAGGTGCATCCACTTGTGTCATGTCATCTGCTTGCTGGAAGGCTATTGGCTCTCCAGCCCTAACTCCGTCACCCAATGCCCTTGAGGCATTTGATGGAAGGGAATCGAATCCCTTGGGTGTTATCACCAGCTTGCCGATTATGTTGCAAGGGAAGACGGTCAATGTTGAAGTAGAAGTAGTTGATGCTAAACTCAATTATAATCTTCTACTCAATCACAATTGGACTCATGCTATGTTATGTGTTCCATCCACCCTCTTCCATCTTCTAAAGTTTCCACACAAGGGAAAAATCATTACTGTCGACCAGTTGTCTTTATTTACCTTGCCTTTTGAGAACAACGTTCCATACATGGATCAGATTCCTTCCCCCCTCGACAACATAGGGCTGAGTCTTTTCAAAGACCCCGACCTCATGGGTATCTTTCCCCTTCAGCCACCAAATACCATTCAAGTTAATATGATCTCTTGGTAGAATGACCCATGGATTTTCCCTTTACTTGAACAGGTTGATTCATTTAGGGATTCGATGCCACTTAGTCCAATTGAAATCAATTATTGCGAGCTTGTATCTGCATCAGATTCTCCCCCTTCTGAAGATGCTTCTTTTAGCATGTCTCTCGACGTTTATTCTCAATCCCCCTGGCTCAGCGATACAGATTCGCCTAATCCTTTGAAAGAAGTGTTTCCATCCGACGAGGCTATCGTGGAAGCCATGTCCCTTGAAGACCTAACATGGATGGATGGGCATCATCGTTCCTCGTTTATGCCTGGCCTCAGGGCAATTTCTAACTATCTTGAGTGTTTTGCGTCTCTAGTTCATTCTCTGCCACTTCAAACGCCTATCTTGACTCATGAAGTCTTCACTGAAGGTAACTTGAGTAACATCACCCAGACGATGCCTATCGACATTTCCGTGAAACCGGGAATTGTCAAGAACATCCATGTCAGAGTCACTTGTTCTTTCGATGAAGTCCAAGTGTATACTAGCCTCTTTCATGAATTCCATGATGTTTTCACCTAGTCTTACAAAGAGATACCTGGAATTGATCCCAATATTGTGGTGCACGAGATTCCCACCTACCCTAGTGTGAAGCCTATTCGCCAGCGTCTTCATCCAGTGCATCCTTAGAAAGCCGCCGCCATTAAATATGAAGTTGAAAAGCTTCTCAAAGCGGGTTTTATTTATCCAATTCCTCTGACATAGTGGGTTTCTAACATTGTTCCTATGGATAAGAAGCAGGGAACAATTCGCGTCTGTGTTGACTATCGCGATATTAATCGGGCCTGCTCTAAGGATAACTATCCCACCCCTTTCATCGACTAGATCATTGACGATTATGCGAGGAGTGAGATTTTTTCCCTCATGGACGGATTCTCTGGCTATAATCAGATCAACATTCTCCCGTCCGATCAACACAAGACCAATTTTATTTTTCCTTGGGGAACGTTCGCATATAAGAAACTCCCTTTCGGCTTGAAGAATGCTGGGGTTATGTTCCAGCACGCAATGTCTTATGCCTTTCAAGATATTTTCCATATTTTTAAACCATACCTGGATGACCTTCTGGCTCATTCAGCTACGCGAAAAGACCATCTGGACCATCTCCACCAGATCTTCCTTCACTATAGACGCTACAACATTCGGCTCAATCCGCATAAATGCGTCTCCTGCGTCGATTCTGGTAGAATTTTAGGGTTTATCGTATCCAAAGATGGAATTCGCCTTGATCCGCTTAAGGTTGAGGCTATTTTTAATATCCCCTCTCCATCCTCGTTACACCAGCTCCATAGTCTACAAGGGAAAGAAAATTTCTTACGTCGTTTTATCCCGAACTATGTCGAAGTAGCCAAAGGGTTCACACGACTTTTAAAACAGGACGTCCCTTTTTGTTGGGATGAGATTGCTCAACAATATTTTGATACGCTTAAGACGTTTCTTGTCAACGCTCCTCTATTACGTCCTCTGGATTATCATCGTGATTTCACCCTCTATCTAGTTGTCGCCTTCGGTACGATCGCCATGGTTTTAGTTCAAGACGATGATGACAGTAACGAGCATGTTATTTATTACTTGTCCCGAAACCTTCTCGACCCTGAAACATGTTATGCACATGTTGAGAAGTTAGCGCTAGCTGCGGTCTAGGCCATCTAGCGTTTTTGTCATTATATCCTTTTACGGACAGTAACAATGATTTCTGATTGTAACCCCATGACCTATATTCTATCTCAAAAGTTGCTGGGGGGAAAATACTCGAAATGGATTGTTATCCTCCAAGAGTTTGATTTGGAATTTACTACCGCCAAATCAAAGAAATCACTTATTTTCGCTGATATGATTTGTTCTCTCCCCGCCGACTCTGCTCCTTATTATTCCGAGGATTATATTTTGGACAAAAACCTTTTCTTGTTTAGCATCCTCGATCCATAGTACAGTGATATCATCGTGTATCTCCATACTTCTACTTTTAGGTCTGAGTTGACGAAATATTCCCGACACCGCATTCGGCATCAGTCACAACCTTATTGTATTGTCGGAGATACCCTCTATCGTGTTGGAGTCGATTTTGTGCTTCGCCGATGTTTGACCCTCGAGGAAGCTGAGAAAGTTTTAAATGACTACCACAGTGGAGCATGTGGTGGTCACATGTCTGGTTATGCCACCGCACAGAAGATCCTTCGCGCTGGCTATTTCTGGCCGTCTATTTTTAAAGACTGCATTGTCATAGTATGCAAATGTCATGCATGCCAGATATATCAACAGAAGATGCGTGCGCCACCTGTTCCTTTACACCCTGTAATTATCGTTGGTCATTTTTCCAAATGGGGCATCTATTTTATGACGTGTAACCCTCACTCGGCTGGGGGGCATGCCTATATTATCTTCGTTCTCGATTATTTTACAAAATGGGCCGAAGCAATGCCTACACTGGTTGCGGACGGTAAGATAGCAACGCAATTCATATTCAATCATGTTATTATCGGTTTGGTGTCCCTTAATCCATCGTTACTGAACATGGTTCACATTTTTGGGACTATATGATGGCGGAGCTGATGTCTAAGTTGGGTCTACGTCACGACAGCTCAATGCCATATTACCCTCAAGCTAGCGGCCAGGTTGAAGCTGTAAAAAAATTCCTTGTTACAATGCTTCAACGAACAATTGTGATCCATAAATCAAATTGGAATCTCATGTTGTTTTCAGTTCTATGGGTTTACCGAACGTCGATTAAGAGTGCAACTGGATTCACCCCGTTTCAGTTGGTGTACAGTCTGGAAGCTACTCTTCCAATTGAGTGTGAAATTCCTTCACTCAAATTAGTTATGGAATTACTGCCTAATACTTCACCTGAGGAAGAGCATCTCCTCTATTTAGAGAGATTGGATGAAACTTGTCTCTTAGCTGCTTTGGTCATCGAAGCACAAAATAAGCGAGTCAAAGCTCACTTTGACCAAACAGTTTCCCCTCGTTCTTTTATCAAAAGCGACCTCGTCCTCCTGTACGACCAAGCTCATGACAAGATGGGGGAAGGTAAATTCCAACCCATATGGCATGGGCCCTACATCGTAAAATTTGTGTTACAGAATGGGGCTTATGAGCTTATTGATTATGAAGGTTATCCCTTAGCACAACCCAGAAATGGGTTGTATCTGAAAAAATATTATGTTTGAGTCATTCATGCATGATATGTGTACATAGATGATTTTTTCATTTTTGTGCATGTTTAGGTTTGATGTCCTTTGTAAGCTTTTTTCTGCTTATTGGGTCTTGCTTGTTATGCAGATGTCTATTGCCCGTTATGTTGGTTTCGCGGATGGTGCTTCCCATAGTACTAAGATCTTGTCTTCGGTAGCCTGGGTAATTTATAATCCTGCTGGCGAGTTGATTAACCTACAAGGTATTTGTCTAGGAAAAACTACAAACAACTTCCCTGAATATAGTGCTATTGTGGAACTATTAACCGAGGTAGTTAACCTTGGCATACGCGCATTACTTGTAAATCTAGATTCACAGCTTGTTGTTCTTCAACTTAACGGTCATTATTCAGTCCGAAACCCATGCATTTTGAGATTACATTTACGTATTCGTTTGCTTGAAAGAAATTTTGATTTCATCACATATCAACATATACCAAAACGAATGAATACATTAATTGATGCAGTGGCTAACATTGTATTAGATAGACATTTGCACAATTTATAAAACATCATCATATGTAAATAGACCCATGTAGAAAATAGATGTATATATATTGATTGTTTGCAACATGTGCATCATAAAAACCCAAAAAAATATATATGTATGTTTCAGTTACATCCTGAGACAACATGTCTCTCAAAAATATGTGGAAATAAAAGCCTAGGTGCCTAATCAACATGGTGCTCATGATATCACATCACCACTCATACCAACCGCCTCAGCAAGCGGTGGATACAACTCGACACCCCTACGATATGCATGTGGTAGGCCTGAGGAACATCATCAAGGTGAGCATAGTCGAGAATCCCTCACTGCCCTCACCATGAGGATCGAAATCACGAGGAGTTCGCCTCGCTATCGGCGACACACCTGCAGGCCTCTCTGGGACAACGTCTGCATACATATAAGATTAACTGCCAGAACATGCATATATACCAAAAATTCATAAACTCATGAAAATAAAAAATGAGTCTCACCTAGCTCTTCATCCCAATCCTCTCCCTTCGGGAGTGGGAGGTCTGGATCACCGGTGATGTCTGTACCAGAGTAAGGCCAGTCCTCCATGACAATCAGTTTTCAGCGAAGCCAATCAAAGAATTTTGGCCTCTAAGACATCTATTGGCCGCCCCCTACTCTAGGCATCAGCGTAGCCCATCGAGCCATCCGTGGTTCTCTAGGTGGTGGCATTGGGCCAATGACCTCTTGACGCTAGAATATCGGTAGTCGTTCCAAGAAGAATGATACCAAAATGGATCTATACCCAAAATGCTTCAGTTTGGTCTTCTTGTACTTGGTTAGTTTCCACTTATTGTTAATAGTCACGGCCTCTGCCCAGTTGTAGAGAGTCGGGGTCAGGCAGTCTACGGAAAGAAGAAGTTGTGTCTTTGTGGCCTCATGCAGTGCTTGCAATCTTGCAGCCCGCGTGATTGTGCAGCACTACTTTTAGTGCCAGATCTGGGATGGTTTGGATGTCAACCTTTCCACTCTCTGTTCCTTTGCGTGCCCCTCGGCACACTCTTTCGATCACCATCCCCATGCTTTCCCCAGAGGGATGGGTACCGGTCAGCATAGGGACTGCACCCCTCCACGAAATTCCTGTGATAAAATATACATCAGAGACTTTGAGTTTGAGTTCCTGATCTCAAAGCACAAAATTTTCTTGGTCTTCATCCCAAATGCTTATCAAATACTGAAGCAATTATGGCTAAGCCCGAAGGCACGGTGTTAGGAAGAATTTCTTTAGCCCACAATATCTGAGAGCGTCCATGCATCAATAATTCTCCATGGCAAGTTCATCTTCCTCACTGTGTTCCCTCTCTTTCCACTCAATCACCATTCTTTCTGCTTGGTACATGCATACATTGTTCATATGAACATTGTCAGTCTACTTGGCATTGAAATTTACAAACAAATGACTGCATTTTCCTCAAATTTATGCGGATTTTTAGGTTGCGCGATTGGTGCGACTGTTTCACAAATAGTCGCGCCCTCTGTGTAAAAAATGGGTGATTTGCGTGAGTTTTTGCCTGAAACCAGCACGAACCGTGATGCCCAAATTTTTACAAATCCTCTCCTAAGAAATCAAAATGAAAAGTACAGGTAATGAAATTTAGCTTAAAATATGGAAAATGGTGTCGGCTCTTACCTAAGACTGACGGAATCAAGATCGGTTCACTGGATGACTCGCAATCATTGCCACAAGATTGCAAGCACAATGGGTCATTGTTGCTCCACAAAGATGTAAAAGTGAAAAGTGAATGATTTTTACCACTTATGGCATTTTATAACTTTTCATAATCTTAAATTAGGTTTTAAAACATATTTGTCGATTATTTTATCATATTATTTTTGAGAAATAGGTTTTACACATGTCTCTTATGCAGCAACAGTTTTTTCACATGGTTATGAAGAAGAAACGAGCTATATTTTATACTTTTTTGGACACGGTAAAAACACAGAAAAGTCACTACTAGAGTCACCTTTCAACTCTTTTCTGACTCTCTAAAACTGAAAATATTGTCGAGACGCTTGTCGTTTTGAACTCGTTAAATGGCTGCGAAATAATATCTACCCAGTATACGATTACCCCTTTTTTGGGCTGGGATAGATTATTTACGAAAAAGGAATACCTTAGCCTATTATGACTAAGAGGTTCTCTCAGATGTTGTTTTCTACCTTTTCGGATCTGAGAGAATATTTACGAAAAGGGCCTCGCTAGAGTTTTCTTTTCCGCTTTCTTTTCAAACTCTCTAAATATGAAAATATGCTGAGTTCTCCCTTTGTCAGACTCGTTAAAAACTGATGACATCGGACTTCGTCGTTATGACGTTACTCGAGTTCCTCCTTCCTAGGGCTCGTAAAATGTACTAGGTTGGATTTCTCTGAAGGAAAAACTTACATTGCAAGCATATGCTATCCCCTTCAAGCTTGTTTACAAAAATAATTGGGGTACTTGCCAGAAATGGTGGGGGAAAATGGAACGAGACTTTAGTCGGCAGTATGTCACTCTTGAACATGGCACTTGTCTGCATTTGTGTCGGGTTGGGGAAATCTCACTTTGTCATTCGTTTGCCTCCATGGGTTTGGGTAATATCTTTTGATTGCTCATCTACTCTTTGCCACGTCACGATGACCTCAGATCCCTTGATGTCAAATACTGCCAAATCCAGTGTCGTGCTGCCGATATGTTAAAGAGAAATTTTACCTCTGTAATTTTCAACCTCCCTTTGATTCTCTGTTGGTCTTTATTCGCAAATTGTTATATTCCTCTATCTCGTGTTGATGATGTGGGAAACATCATGGCCCTTTTTTGACCTGGTCGCTTCCTGTCGACTTCAAATCATTTTCTAGGAAGCTGATCTAGAGACTTCCTTCAGGTACCTTGGAGCCTGCATGCCTTAATGGTAGGTTCTTTGCATCCGTCGCAAGGTTCACATCATTGGCCTTTGATTGGATGATTCTGCGGGTGTTTGATGCCAGTCATTGTTCACATTCCGTGGATTATACCTTTTGTACCTTGAGAGCCATTGTTATTATTGGTGGTTTCTCTTGCATCTGTTAACAACTCTCATTATTGGCTGGTAATCAGACAACGTTCTTGCATGTTCGACTTCAACTCGTCTATTCGCATGCTTGAACTTGTACTTTGTTCGAGTCGAGATGGAGCACAAGACCTTGGATTTTTCTAGTGAAATCTAAGCCGTGGATTCTTTGTGGATTACTATGACTTATTACATGAATCTTCTAATTGGATGGCTGCGACCATACCTGAGTCTATTTGTTGATCCTTATTGCTGGATGGCTGTGTCCATACCTTAGATCTCACTTTTTATGTACTCTATTATGGATGGCTGCGCCCATGCCACATATCATGTATCAGAGATATCAGTTGTTATGTACTTGCAGGTTTTCTGACAATAGTGTTTGGGTCGAATGCGTTCTCATAAAGCATTTTACCCCTCCCTCTCTCTCAGACCTCATGCTTTAGGGGGCATCTATTACACAACATTTTGTCACCATCCCTGCAATCCCTCGCCTCGCATATTGGAGGGTCATTCCCGTGACTTGTGAGTAGTGTCATACTTTGCAAACACCTTATTTGCATCCTTCTGCATAAGGATATCATTTCTCCTGTTGGTCATTTCCTCAAAAAAGCACACAAAACTTATGTTTTTGCCTTGGTGCGGATGGCCAGTTCACCCCATGCGCTGATGTGGAAGATTTGCATTAGAGCCCGCGCCACCTGGCGCTCTGTCTCAATGCAGTGCCTACACCAAGCTGTTTATGAATGTTTTTAAAAAATTAGAGGTGGAAGTTTCCTTCTAACCACCACAGGGATGAGTCACTGGAGGTGGTTAAGTTGGTCAGCCACGAATGTCTCTCTTTAGGCAGTGGTTTCCACCTCCCATGGAACACTCCTTGAAGATAGGCCTCCCTTCCATAATTATAGGGATCCTAACCTCTCCCTCTCCCTCTATATAAATAGGCCTACTCCCTTTATGAAAGCTAGATGAACATAAAGCCAAGGAGCTTAACTTAGAGAAGAATGATATAGTTGAGTAATTGCTATTGAGAACGTAGAACCAAGGAGGAATCCGTAGAGAGAGTCCTGTCCGAATTCCCGACGAGCCTTTGTGAGACGCGCTCCGCTTGAACCCTGTTGGAGGAGACTGCAACGTCGAAGCTTGGTTGTACTCTTCCTTTCATTTATTAATATACTCGACTATAGTGTTGGTTCCATCATTGTGTTACGTTTTTGATTTAATGCAATTGATTTGTTGAGATTTTTCTTTTAATTATTTTTGGAGAAAATATCATGTAGGTGACAACAATAGGATTTGTTGCTGAATTGACTCCATCTATTTCTGATGAGGAGTTAATGCATCCTATATTTGTTGTGAGTGAATTTATGATTCTGTTTCCATTCAAAGCTATAAAATGTAAGCTCGTAGAGGCAAATATGCATGATGAGGAATGTGAGGTGAGTGGAAGAGATGAGCAGATGAGAAAATCTGCTATTGTATTTCTCCAGTTGTTGAATGAGATTGCTGATGCCCTGTTAGGTGGACGTAGCCCAGATTGGTTGGGTGAAACACGTTAAAATTTCTGTCTTTATGTTTGTTTCTGGCTATGTGTTATGTATGTTTTATTTAGTTATTCCGCTGCTGAACTCTACAATTTGGTATCAGAGTTGTGTTAGCGTTAATACAGAGCCGTGGAATATTGATGATTTGAGTGGCTGTGGTGAATGAAGTATACTGTGTGCGCTGACTTAATGGATGCTGAGTGGAGATGAGTCTGTTGTTTTTGTATGTGAGTTTGCTGCATGGTGGAGAAGCCGTGGACCTGCGTCCGAGAGACAGAAGCCATAAGAACCGTGGACTGTTGAAATGCCAAGGTTACATTGTGAGCTTTTGTTAACCTGGTAGTCGATTTCACACACGGAAAAAAAACACCGTGAGCTGTAAGGCCGTGAACTGAACGATCTGGCAGTTGTTGATTTTGTAACGCAAATCGTTTGTTGCGTTGAAGGGTTGTTTACTGTGATCACTACTGAGCTAGACAGGTATCAGAATGCCATTATAAGTTTAAAAGAAATTTTTTAAAATTGATGAGGGTTGTTGAAATTTAACAAAAAAAAAAAATCGATTTCTGAAATGCCATTGAACCTTTTACAAAATTCGATTTGAAGTTTATGAAGGTGGTGTTATATGCCATTTAAATCGTTTTTAAGTGGAATTAAAAAAGAAGAAGAATAAATCGATTTTTGAAGTGGTGGTTTTTTAAAAAGAATAAATCGATTTGTGTCAATTTAAGTGGTGTTTTTTTAAAAAACCTAAAGAACAAAAGAATAAATCGATTTGTATCGATTTGAGTGGTGGTTCTAAAAATTAAATCGATTTTATTAAAAAGGGTGGCACTTAGAAATCGATTATATGGAGTTTATAATGTAGCATTTTTTACTCATTTGAGAGGTTTATTATATGCCATCGATTTTAAGTTCTTTAAATAAATCGATTTGGTTAATCCATTTAAAATCAATCTTGTATTAAATCGATTTGTTGTATGCCATGATATTAGGGGAAGGGCATTTTTTATAAGGCAAGGGTATTTTCTAATCAAAAATTAATTTTTTGATTAAAATTAAAAATTTCATTTATTAAGAGTTGCAATTGGAGATTTTTTGTGACACAACATGGCAAAAACTCAATGTGCTCGGTTTGAGATCAAGAAGTTTAATGGCAAAAACAACTTCAAGATCTGGAAAGTGAAGATGTATGATCTACTTATACAACAAGGCGTGGTGAAGGCACTGATGGGAAAAGCCAAACATCCTTACACCATGACAAATGATGAATGGAGTGACTTGGATGAAAGAGCACTGAGCAGCATTTGACTATGTTTGGCGGATGATGTTTTGTTTAACATCGTGTTAGAGAAAATTGCTGCTGGTTTGTGAAAAAATCTTGAAAAGCTGTACATGACAAAATCTTTAACCAATAGGATTCTTCTGAAGTGACAATTGTACAGCCTGCGCATGAAGGAAGGTACGATGATAACTGATCATCTGAATACCTTTAATACTCTCCTGGTGCAGTTAGAAAGTATAGAAGTAAAAATTGAATCAGAAGATAAAGCTGTAACTTTATTATGCTCGTTTCTCGAGTCATGGGATCATTTTGGGCGGAAACGTGAAGCTGGGTTACACTTTTGTGAGAATCGGGGGCCGAATTTTTTTTTCGGAAATAGTTCGGCCGAACATTTTATAAAGTTCGGCCGAACTTGTGATTCCGTTTAGATTGACGGCACACTGAGGGTGTAGGAAAACAAAATTTTTGCCAGAGATGGGAAAACCGGCAACAAAAGTTTGGCCGAATTGTGAGTTCAGCCGAACTTTTACTTTTAAAATAGTTCGGACGAACTAGTTTCTATAAATAATCGCCCACGAAGTTGGTTTGTTTACCGATTTCATTATTCGCGTGTTTTCTATCACTGTCGTTGCTGCTCTGTTCACGCGTTTTCGCCCCTCCCGTGAGCGCTGTTGCTCCTCCCGTCCGTGTTGTTGCTCCTTTCATCGGCGCTGTTGCTCCTTTCGTCGGGTATATTTGACCTTACCTTTTGCAACTTGTATGACTCCTTTCCACACTAATTTTTAATAGGAATAAATGAACAAAAAGATGATCAACTGTTCCATTGTTTTCTTTGCAAAATGCACACCGGCCAAGGCCCTGCCAACCTTGCTTTTGTCGATCATCCCAAGTGAAGACCTTATTTTTCCAAAACCATTAAAAGGAATATTCTTGGTTTTAAAGGACTGTCCAGTTTACAGTCTATTCCATCATCATAATTTTTCCCCTTTCACTTCTTCCATGCTTGCTTTGTAACCTGTTTTTGCAGTCAAGATACTCGTTGCTGTGTTTTTTGACCATTTGAGTTCATTTTTTTTATTTGAGAACCTAATGGTTTTAGCAAAAAAACAAATTGATCCCATTAATCTGCCATAACCCCTTCGAGCCTAAAAAAGGCAACCGATTTCCATTCCTAAATGCAGGCTAAACTTGGACCAACAACATCTTGTAGATTGTATATACCCAAATTATGTAACATGGAAGAATTTAACATGTTTACTTCCATCCCTATGGCATTACAGTAGATCTCAATGATTTTCTTCGAGTGTACCATCTTAATTATAGATCTATGAGAAAATAACAGAATATTATCTATGAAAGGCATGTGCCAAATAGTCATTAAATCTGGTACCTTGAGACCTGTAAACCTTCCCTTCCTTTTTTCCTCAGTCACCAATCTTCTTAGACCTTCAAACACCAATAAGAAAAGAAGTGGAGACAATTGTCATCCTTGTATAAGCCCTTGAGAAACATGAAAAAGGCCTGAAGGAGAACCCATAGATCAAAACAAAAAAAGTGGCTCAAAAGATACACCTCACAATCCAGTTGACTGATTGAAGGTTCACACCAATTTGCATAACTAATGACCTGATATACAACCAGTTCACTTTATTGTAAGCTTTTTTGAGATCAAGTTTTTAACTACAGTGGGGACTTTAGAAGATTTAATTGAATGAAGCACTTCTTGTTTAGTTCCACCTACATCATGAACTTTTCTAGTGAATAGAAACCCAAACTGTTCTAACTTCTTCTAAAACTATCTTGGAAAGAATTCATTTTAACCTGTTAACAATTACTTTCAAGATGAGTTTCTAGGTCGAATTTCTTAGGGAGATGGGCCTGAAATCCTCAAAGGAGGGCCAATTTTTTTTTGGATTTAATGCAATAAATCTAGAATTTAGAGCTCCCAAGACTTTCCTCAAGGATTTAGATTCATCTAAGACTCTGATTAGCTCCTCTAAAATATCATGGAATCCTAAATAAAGCTCTACAGTCCATATTAGGCCTAGAACTTTTTGATTTCTGAAACAAGTTTAAAACTGATTTTGATTCCTTCTTTGTAATTTATGCCTCAAAATATGAATTTATATCTTCACTTATCCACCTTGGGAAGAGGATAACACTGGGGTATTCTACGTTTCATTCTAGTGGTTCTTTGAAGAGATCTTGAAAATATTGTTTTCCAGCTCCAAATACATGTCTATAAAAGTCCTTACCTTCTCTCAATTTTGGAGGTCCATTCCCCAAATAGTATTGACATTTTTTCTATGATTTACATGTTTTTGGAAAAATTAGTGTTGTTATCACCTTCAACGAACTAGATGGCTCTACTTTGAAGTCTTCATTGAACTGTTTCCTTTTCTAATAGTGCTTTCTTTCTCCCCTCCAAAATTTTCAAAGACTGCAAGTCTTTTTCAGTAAAAACTGCATTTACATTATTGTCAAAAAGCCTATAAATGACCTCTTCTACTTCTAAAACATCCTTTTTATCTTATGTTGCCTTCTTTTAAGACTAGTTAGCAGCCATTGAATATTTCATCCATATCAATAAAGGTATAATACTTTGGTTCATATTGTCCATTATGTTTGTTATTCTATTTCCTTTTGTGATATATTTGAGTAATATTTGTAAGTTGTAACTTTCGCTTTGAATATTTCTATTTGGCACACCACAAATAGGAA